>VZTL01020464.1:0-12519 GCA_013400535.1 Scopus umbretta | reverse complement strand
AAAAAAAAAAAAAAAAAAAGGCATTAAATTCCATATTTGTGCTGAGCTTATCTTACCGCTGTGTTCTTCTCAGTCAAGTTTTCCGGTTGTGACTCTGCTGCACTCATTGTGTGCCTGTTTAAAGGAAGACAAATTTAAACGTTCTCTAATTCAGTGGTCTCATTTGACTAACGAACATGAAGCTTGATAGACACACGTCTGATAGTAGTTACAAGACACCAAATCTCTTATGTGCTTGCCTTGCCAATGTATTATTTAGTGAGGCATGGAGGTAAAGTATGCTTTCCGCCATACCTCTGGCTGTGCTGTGTGTGCTCACCTTACACTGCTTAGCAGTGGCAAAGAATGTAGGCAACAGCTTTTGTTTCAGTACTCTCTGGCAGGAAACAAAGCACCTTCCAGTAAAAAATGGTTGGTTCTTAAGTACTTAGGAAAGGTTTGGAGAAAAAGTACAATTGATAAGTCATAGGTCGAATGGATAGGAAAGTACTATGTACATTCAGTATCATCCTGACCACGTAATGATACCACGTTCTAGTGCAGATGGCTTTCTAAATAAGAAACATAATTGCTTTTCAAGGGTTTCATTGTGGACCAAAAGTACACATTATAAATCATACAGGAAAAAAAGGTAGAAGGACTTTCAAAGATCTTTCTCTCTCCTTCATTCTGTTTTCATCTGCTGTGTTACAGGGCTGTAACTTTTTCTTTTTTCTCCCCTCCTCCCCCCAGCCCAAATCTGTAATCATTTAGATTAATCTCTAGAAGCTTTTGACCTTTCTAGCTATTTTTCCCATCAAGGCAATTACCATAGCATGGGTGCTAGCATTCCAATCTATACTGCTTATTGGCTAGAACAAATTAATTCAAAGAAGGAAATACACATGAAATGAATAATTTTAAATCTTAAAACTTGTTAAGTGCTGGTAACTTGGCAATTGAGGAAGACACTCCTGCTCAGTTTAAAAAAAACAAAACAAAAACCAAACAAACCTACCTTAGAATCTGATGCATGAGCCAAGCATTTTATAAAGGCAATGCTGACATCTCTTTACCTTTTAATAGAGAATGGTAATTGTATCGCAAATGCTGAGAAGCCTCACTTTCCACTAATGGCAAGCTGTGCATTTCCATCCCTTGTTATGTGTTTGCGGAAAGTCAGACACAAATGCTTACAGACATATAGCTTCCACTTAAAAAGCCCTCTTTCACCTAATCTTCAGTGCTAGGAAAATTGGACGGTTATGATACACCAGCATTTGTATTACAAACCATAAATAAATTAAAATGTACTTCTAGTATTTAGCCCTTTATTCAATTCTGATTGTTGCTTCAAAATCCCTTTAAGCAACACTCAGTGCTTCTGACACCAGATACATGAACAGCAAGAACGAAAGCTTACAAACTCTCTTTGTGGCCCAGTTTAGAGTTGCAGAACAATTTCAGTTGGCAAAGACCTCTGTGGGTCCTCTAGTCCTGCCTCCTTTTTTTGTCCTCATATACAGCTGTGTCTATTCCTAATGTATGTGTCTTTTCATTATCTTTGAGAGAGTCCTCAGTCCACATCTGTCATGATCGCACGTTGGCAGATGAAGACTGCAGTCAAGAGACACTGCCTTCTGACAGACCCATCACCACTGTGGACAAACATAGCTGAATTACAGCGTTGCTGGACCACCATCTCCATGGGTGGGCATATGCAAGTCAGCACAACCATTCTGGCCTCCCAGAAATCCTTTTCCAAACTGACCAGCCTGGAGCACGCAGGGACAGAACCTGTTCTATAACCTCTTCCAGAATGACTTGGTGTCCTTAGGGACATGTTTTTGGGTGGACTACTCAGTAGATAATAAAAATATGCAAACGTAGGCAGCACCTGTTTTTCATTGTTATTCTCAACTACGTGGCTAACTTCTTTCTTTCTCTCTTTCTGTAGTATAATGGAGACTTTTCTGACTTTGAGGCTAAAACTCCTTGTCCAATAGAAAGCTTAAAGGACTCTTCAGCTAAGTACAGGGTACCTCTTGCATCCACTCTTCTGCCACATGTTTTGTAACTCATAAATATGACATGAAATCTTACTTTAAAAACTGCAGGCCATGAAATGTACAAAATAACAAAATCATTTAAAAAAAACCCTGCAAAATACTGGTTTTCCCCCCACCTTTGAAATAGTAGCAAAGCTTATACTGGAATAAAACTTACTATGTTGCAAGTTGATTATACACGACCCATGCTTCAGCCTAGTGTTTAATGAAAGGTGGTTAAATCTGTGCGCAGAATCTCCTCTATCCTTCCCTTGACAGTTAGTTATATTTGTATGTAGTTGGTACACGGGATTGCTAAATCATCATGCAGGTTTTTTCCCCCTCTCAAGTTTGATCATGGCTAAATGACTACAAGGCAGCAGAGAATTAGGCCCTTTGTTTCATGGTGTGTTTTAAACCGAAGGTTCAGAAACTCATGGTGAATATTGCTGAGCATGAAATCCCTGTCCTGAGGCTCATATATCTCATTTCTACACCTCCACAATTCACACCAACTCCCCCAGTTCTGTCCTCGTGAACTAGTATAATGCTCATAGATACTTGTACAGTGTCTCTTGCAACTGAACAGTCTTAGCTGCTGTAACTATAGAGGAATTTATTGCATTTGGCTTTTGCTTTAGAAAATCTGTTTAGTCTCTTCTAAACATTTTTGTATTAGAACCATGTTTTAAAATGAGAATTTACTTGACCACTATCTGCTTATCATCATTGCTGATAACTTACTTAAAGCACAGTCATTGTGAGGCTATTTGATGTACACTACAGTCCTCTGGAAGTGGCTTTTTTTGGTTAACCTATTCTTTGTAAATGGGAAATTAGGAGAGAAATCCTGCATAGAGCTCTTTGCTTCTATAGAGAGAGAATTGGGAAAAGAAGTCAGAAGTTTGTAATTACAATGGTATAACTGGAATTAATAAAGCAACTTGGTGCTCATGGATATGTTAAAAGGTGATCCAGAGGTGCACATCACCTGTCCATCTGTTCTGTATTTGTATATGGCTGACAGCTAATAAATGTTCTTGGGAATACATGGCAGGGGGAGGGCGCAGCAAAAAGGTTTTTAATATTGAGTTTTAACTAAAGACCTGTTGCTTGACTTCAAATAATTATTACTGAGTTAGATGATGTATTTCAGAATAGGAGTCTGCTTTTTTTCTACACAGATCGAGCCAGTGAAATGTAAGTAAGGATTTTATAACCTTGTCACTTTAGCCAGTGTTCTGAATTGCAGCTACATGTAACTGTTATGGCTCCATCTTGGCAGGAATATATGAATCAGCACAGAAAGCAGTATTGCGTTGTGAACATGTGAACAGAGCAAGCCTTGGCAATATAAGCTAGATGACAGGGTGAAATTCTCAGGATCATGGCGTGATTCACTCAAATTGGATAAGTCTTTAATTGGTCAGTTATTTTCAAATGGAAAAATTGCAGCTGGCTAGGTTGTTGGTAAGAATGTGTTATGACTATGTCAATAATCATTCCATTATTATAATTCACCTAAAATAACACTTATGTGATTTCAAGGGACAGTGGCATCCATTAAAAACACAGCTGGTGACAATGGATGGTCACCCCTCTAACTCTAGAGAGCAAAGATCACTGTACTTAATCACTCACCCTCCATTATAGAGACAAATATTTAGGATGCCTTAATCTTCCTCTTTACATCTCAAGAATATCTGGTGAAATGCCATATGACATTCTTTTCAGCATGATGGATTTTTGCATTATACTGCTGTAACTAGGCCAGCAAGGATCTTCATACTGAGGGATCATGAAACAAGAATATTTCAGCTATGTCTACCATCTTTCTGATGGCTATCACAAGAAGGACTTCTGGTCAAGTTTTCCACGTGACAGACAGCATTATTAAAGTATATTGTTTAAATTCTGTTCTTCTAATAGGTAGTGTTTGCCATATACCTTCATACAGGAAAACAAAGGTTTCAGTGGAGCAGTTATGATTATTGTGAATATATAAATATTTATTATTATAAATCACATTATTATTATGAACATAGGAATATCTCCTGGAAGTATAGGCATCTTGCATTTGTTCTCTCTGTAGTTCAGTACTTGCTTTCTGCACAATATTAAATTTACCTTTCTTCCTTTTACTCTGATGTGGGACAAAGGGTCATTTTTTTCTTGTTCTATTGTAAATATTATTTTCTTGCTTTGTGGCCTATGTGCATACAGGCAGGAAAAATCATTTGAGAGGGCGACAGCACATGGGAACTTCAGTGTGTTACAGAGTCCTGCATGCTGGAATGAGTCAAGACAGTTGGCACATGTAGCCTTGGATGTCCGTTTTGACAGTATAAAACAATTCGAAAATGATTGGGTGATTTCAGATTTGATATTGTGTATGAAACAGAGCTGAGAAAGGTCCCAGTTTGTTGAGGCAAGCAGAGATCAAACCAAGTGCGTGGACAGGCCCTGAGCTGACCTAAGCAATTCGCAAAAGCTGAGTACAAAGACTAAGACAGGCTAGTCCAAGGTGCATGGGATAACATCTGAGCAATAGAAAGATGAACTGAATGAAGTATTAGTATCAAGACAGACTTTAAAGACAAAGTCAAGGAAGAAGGCAAGTGCTGAAAGGCTGAAGCAGTACTGTGAGATATTCAGTGCGCAGAAAAAAGGTATATAACCTGACTAGTATAGTGAGCACACATGGCAAAAGGTACCTAAAACTCACATTAAGCAAAAAATTAATGACACAGAGAAGGCATATCCATTACTGACCATGCTTGTGTTAGGAGTGAGATATTTCTATTTTAGCGTTGACTGATGTAAAAGGTACATAATCTGATCTACTTTTGCCACCACTACAGTTAAATATAGGGAAATATCTTCTGGCTTAGGACGAGAAGGAAAAATCTTGGTATGGATCACTTCAGAATGATATCTTCTGAAATAAGATACACAATGCTATTAATTATTCTTGTCTTTTGCCTCTAATTAATCTTTTCATCTCTCCACTAGGGATTTAATTTGAGAATGAGAAGGCTTGAGAGTGTCCATAGCTGTGACTGGGGTCTTCCTTTGCTCTCTCCTAAGTAAAGGAATTTCCCACTGGGAATACTATGTGGAAAAAGATTTTTTTTTTTTTTTTAAGAAAAGAATTTTTTTTTTCTTCTTTTGCTTTTGTTCTACATATCTTATTTTCAATGAAGTCTCATGCCCAAGAAGAATAGAAAGGTTCTGTGACATTATTTCAGCGTGTAAGCAACAACAAAACCCCACTAAACTAGGGAAGTAAATAAAACGTGAGACACATATGCCTGAATCTGTCCTGTTAGATGTACTTTACTATGGGACCTCATAGAATAATATATTGCTGTAAATGTCTGCACATCTCTGCTTAGAAGTGATTGCAAAAGGTAAAGAAGGAGGACAAATGGAAATGAGTTAAGAAAGATAGAAATTCTCTTCTCCGATTGACACATTCTTGCTTATGTACCTCAAAGATTCACCAGTTCATAAACTGGAGGATCTAACAAATAATGAATCTGTATAAAAATGGACCTGAAATGACATTTATACTGAAAAACACTTCTGTCAAGGTTGGGATTCTCCTGGTTGCACTGCAATTTTCCAGACATCTTCAGTATCTATTTTTGAGGGTTCATATAAGATTCTTGCATTTTCTGTGCATTGTGGTCAATAAGTCTTCATGATTCAGAATGGTTGAACCCTGATTTACAGGTGCTAGACGATGAATCAGGGAGTAGGCATCTTGGTAAGAAAGCATAATAAATAAGTTGTTACAATTTTGAAAATACTGATACTGCACTAAGTAGAATGAATCAAAATCCTATATCTGATATGTGAGGACAGTCTGAAATTCGTACATTCAACTATAACTGATATTACGGAAAGATGTAATTTTGCTACTGTGAAGAACATTAAGGCAAAAACCCCCTCAAACTCACCCTCCACACAAACAAAGAGACTGAAGTAAAATATCTCTTTTTCCTTTTAGAGACAAAAAATAGCTGTGGGAGTGGGACCTTTGGGAACAGTTGTAGAGTTGTTAAGTTTCAGGTTTGGATTTTTTTTTTTTTTAACTCTTTAAGAACAAGATCAAATGAAAGCATGCTCTGAAGTTAAAAGGGACAGTTGCATGTGTCCTGGTTTCAGCTTAATTCAGAGTTCAGTTTCTTCCTAGTAGCTGCTATAGTGCTGTGTTTTGGATTTAGTATGAGAACAATGCTGATAACACACTGATGGTTTAGTTGTTGCTCAGTAGTGTTTACTCTAGTGAAGGACTTTTCAGCTTCCCATGCTCTGCCAGGGGCACAAGAAGCTGGGAGGGGGCACAGGCAGGACGGCTGATCCAAACTGGTCACAGGGCTATTCCATACCATACGGTGTCGTGCTCAGTATAGAAACGGGGGGAGTTGGCCGGGGGGCAGCAATCACTGCTCAGGGATGGGCTGGGCATCGGTCGGCGGGTGGTGAGCAATTGCATTGTGCATCACTTGCTTTGTATATTCTTTTATCATTACTATTATTATTATTTTCTTTTTTTCCTCTGCTGTCCTATTAAACTGCCTTTCTCTCAACCCATGGGTTTTAGGTGGGTTTTTTTGGTTCTCTCCCCCATCCCACTGGGGCAGGGGGAGGGTGAGTGAGTGGCTGTGTGGTGCTCAGTTGCCGATTGGGGTTAAACCACAACAGCATGCTCTAAAACCTCCTGAACTCCAAACACTTCTTGCGCATCCACATGTTCTTCCAAGTGCAATGATTCTTTTGGGTGTGCAGAGAATTGAGGAGGAGATATCAACTGTTGAGATGTTTTTCTTTTCCTTTTTTAATTCTATTCAAATGCACATCAACTTACAGCTTTTAGATAGATTATGTGTTCTCTTTTTTAAACCTTTGAAATAATATGTAACATGTAACTGCAGAGCAAGTCCAGTTGCTTTGTACTAGCAGTGGATTTTCTAAATATTTAATGAGTATGATATTAAAGGGCATTCTGAAAAAGAAGCTGCTGAGAAAGTTCAGATAACTCTCATCTGCTCTTCTACTAGATGTGTCAGAAAACTACAGTCCTTTTCCAACGTAATAAGCTTAACAAAGATAAGCCTTACCGTAGAGACTAGAGGCAAGAATTAGGATACTTGAGTCAAGGGACACATTTGTAGCCTCAGGATTGGCAAACACTGACTTAGAAAAACAGCTGTTATTTAAAAGATTTAAGTCTTCAGGATTGCTCACAGCTTTTAGGTTTTAAAGTAGCCTGGAACAGCTTTGGTCTACTGCTTTACTTCTTTTTCAGTCTTAACGACTGCAGTTCCTATGGTCTATTTGAAACAGCACTTCAGGCTGCCTTTACCTGCTGCCAGGGTGTTCCGCAAGGAACCTCTCTCTGTCCTTTGTCTCCACTGGATTTGGAAGAGCACTATCAGAAGGAGATGACAACATTTAATAGCTGATATAAATAAATCTCTTTTCCTCTGCATCAAGAACTGAGCTTGACTGCTTGCTTCTGTCATCTTCTTGTCTTTGGGCTACACTTCTCACCCTGACAGTGGAAGAGATTTCATTACTAATAGTAGCAGAAATAAATTGGTTTTCTCCTGGAAAGAGGGAGTGCTAATACTGTCTAAAACTCTGAAGAGAGAACAAAGCATTTCTTGATACTTTCTCAGATGCACTGCTGAGTAAGCAGGGGGGGAAAAAAAAAGAGACATTGTCCTTCCAGATGGTGTTTATGAAGCACCTGAAGTCAAAATTAAGCTAGAGCGAAACACAATATTCTTTTTCAGATTGTTACATTTGCATTCAGATTCATCCATATTGTACTGTTCCATTTTCAATTATGTGCACAGAGAGTCAGTAGTTTGTAGGAAATTACTGAATCTTGTGAAAGAAACTTGGCAAGAAGTTTTCAGGGTGTGATTATGACAAGTGCTACAGGTCAGAGTAACAAGCACATGTAATGGGGCTTTTAGAAGAAAAAATGAAGGAAGGAAGACATTTCAAATACCATTATCAATGAAGATAACAACAATACGAGTAATTTTTAACCTGGAAGAGTTCTACTAAGGAGTGAACATGACATCACATAACTGAACAGAAAAAGCCATAGCTAAATCAGCTCTGAAGAATCCTTGTTCATTAAGACTTTATAGCCCCACAGTGATGAGCTGCTGAAAACAGTTAAAATCCTGACATTTAGAATCAATGAAAAGCATGCATCAAGCAATGCTGAGTAAAACACATACAAATCATTAATTTGTTCTGTTGTTGCTGGTGGGATTTATTTAGCTTTCTCTCTCTCTTCCCATAAAATTTCCACTTTTATGGATGAGATATAGGTAAGTGGTAAAGAGCAGCACTGGGAAATAAAACATAATTTACGTTTTTATTTATACCTCTTTCTTAATCTGGGTTGTGCCCAGAAACATAAGCTTGCAAATCCAACAATAAACAGAAATTAAATATTCTCAGCTTTCTTTGAACAGTTTGTGGAGCCCTTCTAGTGCACTGGTTTCATTTCTTGTCCCAGCAGAGAGGGGGATTAGACCTTATAAGGACAGAATGGTTGAAGAGATTGTCTTTTTTATTGGCTTGCTCTGGTTGTTAAATGTGACCATGAGAATTGTAAAATCAATTAAATGCTTTCTTTTATATCTATCTGAAGCAAACCCTTCATTTTATTTAGACGTTGGGTAGTCATATTGCTCACGCTGCAACTGCAGCTTAGGGATGCACATCTAAAATCTCAGGTTGATTCAGTACAAATCTTTCATACACAAGTACAAAGCTTTTTACTGAAAATGTAATTTAAAAGCAGGTTGACTCTTCATGTGAAACTTGAAATATTCACATGAGTAAGAAATTTTAACAAGGGTTGGGTACTTTTGTTTGTTGTGGTTTTGTCTTAGAGACTTTTCTTGTGAGCCTTGAACTGACTTACCTACATTCTTGTGGCTAAATGTGTGGGCTACTAACTCGTCTTCATTTTGTCTCTATTCCTGGCTCTTTGTGCAAAATGAAATAAAAAATTTTACCATGTATATATGTGATGCCGTAGTGCTTCTTCCAACAAGGTTTAATGGTAACTTTTCTCTAGAACCAGAGCAACCCCACCACCCTATGCCTTAAGAGGAATGTTTCTTTAGGCACAAAACATCTAGTTTAATTTGCTTCATTACGGAGGCTGCCTGACTGGAAGAGACAAGGTTTGTGGTGTGCACTTTCTAGATGGTGGTGGAGAGATTATTATTTGTTCACTCTCTTCTAGGTCTTTCCATTAAATTTGCTGTAGGAAGAGATCTGAAGATTGAAATGCCACTGCAGCTTCACTTTCCTGCCTCAATGAGGCATTTTCCCTCCTTTCACCTTCTTCCTCGAATAGTTTCATCATAAGTCACAGTGTATTTGTTATGCTGTCATTGCTCTAGCAGAGAACCTGTTTTCCAGTATATGCAATGATGTAGGATATTGTTTCTGAATTAGTTTCACTTATGACTTCAGTAGCTGCTATCAGGCTTAACTGAGAGAGGAGTATGTGTTCTTATTGTCAAGAAAGGCAATCATAAATTTTGTATTCTGTCTTTTAATAAAGTAGGACAAAGAATTCTTACCTCTTGACTTAAGAAGACACATTCATTTATGATTACTAATCAAAATGATGGCAAATTGACTTTTGTTAGCTCACCAAGGAAGTATTCATTCTGTATAACCACAAGATAAGTAAGGTGCTGGGAAGGGTGAAAGAGTGTGTGCTTTATGGGCCCTTACAGAGAAAAGAACAGCGATAACAGGAGATGGTAAATCTAGGGCATGGTGTATGTCTAGGGCCTGCATTAGAAGACATAAGAGTGCTCTGGTCTGCTTACACAGAATGAATATTTCTCTGGGGACTCGGGGTAGAGGGAACAGTGGGCCTATCCTTTCAGCAGCACTTTGGTTTTATGCTCGTTTAACCTGGTCATGAAACAATATCCACAGTCTCACTGATTTTCCGTAAGACCTCCCACCTCATAGTTATGTATCCAATTTAAATCTTAATTTTTTCAGCTGTATTTTCTTACTTTTTATAATACAGCTTCTAAACACTTTATCATTGTTGCTTAAATCTGTCCAACACGTGCTGACTGTCAGTTATATATCTTCTCATTCTCATTCATCCTTTAGCAAGACTACAAGCTGCTAGGTATTTTACATTTTTCTCAGAAATTAGTTCCTTTCCAAGTGTTTAATGAAATCTCTCCAATATGCTGGTGTCCCTTTTTTGGGGCAGGGAGGGAGAAGAAAAAAGCCTACATTACTCTTGATACTTTGTCTCCACTTCTGAATGGAAAAATTGTTTGATGAATGACTCAGTGCAGTGACTATATAGGCTTGAGTTAAAATTGCTTGGATGAGTGAACTCATTTTTGTGTGCAGAGGTTCACAATCTGCTTATTGGCATTTTTACTGCCAGTCTATGGTATTTTTGCTTTCAATTCCCGCTCTGCATTTTCTGTCATGGAGGAAAAATATTTTACAAGAAAGTGATAAGTTTTCTGCAGTGTGTTAACCACAGTGGAGCCAGTGGTCCTGACAGGACTCAGGATTCTTTTAAAATTCAAGAACTGTTGTTTAGAGTGCATGGGGACATAATTTCAGACATTGGCACTACTTTCGGTATTCAAAAGAAATCTTAAGACTCATCCAAGAAGTGTTTAATATCAGGATTGGTATTTCTAGTATGCATCTGATTAACTTATCTCAGAGCTTCTCTTCTGGACTTCTCTTGCCTTCCCAAACCATACAGAGCAGTGGCATTATCATTCTGGGGCAGCTGTACTTTGAGTGTGTCTCGTAAACGTTGTCAGCTGTGGTAGGCAGTCCCTACCACAGTACCTATTTTATTTACTCAGTGCTACAGTCCTGACTTTATTTATTGGAAAAATAAAATAAAATAAAATATTGTTGGCATTCACACAAACCTACTTCAGAATACTTACAAATTATTTCCTTTATTTCTCTAATAAAATTTATGTTCAGAATGCTTTTCTAACAAGGAGACTAATAGGGAAAACACTAACAAGGAAAGACTAATAATTCTGTCAGTATGTCTTTCCTTTTAGCTCAAGGCACTGTGTTGACCAGCTAAGTTGTTCACAGGTTGGGATGTGTAGCTACCTGTGGACTGTAGCAGGGAGAATACACCAGAGCATTTATCTGAAGAACTGTTAAATAAAAATCTGGCTTATGTAATAGAATAAACCTTTTAAAAGAGGATGAGAGCTAAGGCATTAATGTGCAATATTTTCAGGTGAATTTGGTAATTTGTATTATGTACTCCTAGCCCTGTATTTGTGTGACCAACCTTGGAGCTATTAGGGGCATAGTCCAAACTGGCGATGAAGGAGGTGCAGATTTTTAAATGAAAACACCACTACCAGTTTACCCCAAGGATATTAGATCTACTTACGCATGGGTCCACCATTTTATGGCAGGGGTCACCATTTCTCCATTATACCCATGTCTCTTCTGGTGACTGGCTGGCAAGACCGGCCGCCCCTACCCACACAGGCAGTGGCACATCAGGAGAGGAAGCCCCAGTCCCAGCATTCAGGGAGGCTGCCACTTTTCACAGCGTCATTCCCCACATGGCTTTGAGCAGCGCAGAAGGCTTTTTCTATAAGGTAGGTTTGTTTGTTTTTAATGTACTTTATCCAGCCAGACTGGGATGGAGACGGCTTTGGTATTTGGCTAAGGGTTTTGGTATATCCTGCTTTGTAAGAACTAAACCATGAAGACCCTGGGAACACAGCACCTCATCTCCTCTCATGTGTACAGGCCCCAGCACCTCATGCTAAAGCCATTCTGTTGCCAATTTCTCCTGAAACACCCATATCTGCAAAGCTTTTGGGAAGCTGGGATTGTTGTCTGCCCAGTGCTTCTCTGCTTTTAAATGCAGAGAGTTTGAGTGGTTTAAAATTAGTTCAGTGAAACTGTAATCAAATCCATTTATACCTCTCTGAATAAGTACTTTGTTTGCCAGGCTTAACAGCAGTTGGGCTGCTTACAGTGTGTGTGCCCAAATCCTCTAGGCACAGAGTATTTGATTATAAGCTCTCTGCCTGGGAGATTGTGTTTCTCTAATGTTTGTAAAGAGCCTGATGCAAAAGTGCTGTAAGTCTCTTTGGAGTTTCTGGGATTTGCTGTGTTTAAAAAAAAAAAAAATAAAAAAATCATAAAATGAGACCGATGGAATGTGAAATCTGGGGACGAGTCTTTTTACAGGCATTGTTATTCAACTTATTATTCATAATGTAAACATGTCATTAGCATGCGATTACTGAAAAAAAAAAAATCTGGTTAGTTTCATATGAGAGAGACGCATAAACAGAAAAAAATTGCCTGCAATATCTGTTTTCTATTTTGTCACTGGATAGGTAGTGGCAATTTTTTTCATATTTGTCACATTAGGAAAACAGAATCACAGAATCATTAA
>VZTL01020460.1:620-16791 GCA_013400535.1 Scopus umbretta | reverse complement strand
ATCTGGGACCTGACCTGAGCAAGGTAAGCCCCCTTGTAGCCTGTGCACTTTCTGGAGTTTCCTTTCTACAGGCAGCAGGCCATGGGGGCAGAGATGGGAAATAAGCACTTAACATTACCCCTCAATATTTGGAACATGGCTGCAATGTGTGCCTGGAGCTGGGAAGTACTTCTGAGTCCCACCAGGCTCTCTGAGCCCATTCCTGTATCTAATCTCAGCCCTGAACGCCGTAGGCACCAGGAGCTGATAGCACTGTTTCAAGGGCAGTCACTACCTGGTCTAAACAGGAGAGCTAAGCCATGGATCCCGGGTCCCCATGCTGAGTCTGGGCCACTCTTGCCTCCTTACTGGACTCACAGCAGGACCGCATGGACCTGGTAGCAGGTGCCCCGCTCCTGGTGCTAGCATGGGGATGGGCCTCAGAGCACCAGCAGGCAGCATGCATAAAGTGGAGCATGGGAGAGGGGGGAACTGGGGGAGAGAAGGAGGTCACATCCCCCTTGGCCGTCCTGCTAAATCCACACCTGAGTTTCATTACGTTATTGCCATGCAGCTGACATCTAATTATGTAAGCTCACAGAAGGCCTGGACTTTTGAACTGAAGAGCAAAGGTCAATTTTTGCCACTAAATCAAGGTGGCGGAGGAAACATATGGTCCATGGTTGATCCCTCCTCCCTGTCCCAATTTATTAGAAACCAAGAATTGATTTCGGGATCAATTGTCTTTGCATTTATTTTCTCAGTATTTGTGATCAGTTAGATCTGTTGAGGGAAAAAAAAAAAAAAGGCACAGTCTAAAACAAGCAAACCTTTATATGCAGGTTTCTATTTAGCTAGCTGATATTCTGATTTTTTTTTTTACTTCAGAGAGCACTGTAAGCTGTAGTCTCTGACATCGCCTTCTGTTGAACTCTGCTACTGTTCTTCCTTGCAGTCCCTCTAGGATTTAGTAAGTTTTCATCCTCTATCCATATTCCATTGTGATTGCTTTTGGCCCAGATCCTGCACTAACATGGTCAAGAAATGCAAACTTCATAGGAAAGAAAACCTCATCAGTGAGCTAAAACCTTTTCTGGGTAATGCATATGATCTTTCCAGCTAGCTGTAATAGCATCAAATCTAAGTGATAAGGATATTGCTAAACTTGCTTTAATTGATGTCAGTTTTACAGTCATAAATCACTATTAGTTCCCGTGTTAATTTTTGGAAATGGACTAGATTTTTTTGGCCATTGCTGCAGCTTGTCTGGAAATTGTCCCACTTGCAGACCTTTGCTTGTTTTTCTTACTCCTGTCCTGATGTTTTCCCTGTCAAGTTGAGCTTCCATCTGGCTTGAATGTATGCACAAAGTTACTGTCACTTCTTTAACAATGACCTAACTCCACTTCTGTCTGTGCCTGGCCTTTTTCTAATTCCCAAGGTAGATGAGACTTTGGAAGTCGTTGCAGCACTGCCTTTCAAAGAGACAGTATCGTTGATGGGTGATTGTCTTCCCATATTAGTGCGTTATTGCAATTCAACAATACTACTGATATCTACGGAGAAAGGCCAAGCACGTCACTAATACATCTACATAGCTTAAGTTATTCCTTTTAAATGAAATACAGCCATTGACTTCACTGGGACTTCCTGCTTCCAGAAGTATTAATGAAGGTGAATAAAATATCCAAACTACTTAACAGCTTATATATTCTACTAGATGTTGGCTTTCCAGTGACTATTTATCAGGCCTTTCCTTAATTCCATTTGGGAGCTTAGACTAGTTTGTCTTTGCTGTTTTATACGTATTGACAAAATTCACTTCTGCTGGAGGGAATTCAGTCTTTAGGAAGGCTGTGATTCTCTTATGGTTTCAATTTTGATTTCTATTTATACACTTCCCTTAGTTAACATTATTCAGCTGCCCTGTTTGCTGTGTCATTTGTATGCAGACGATATTCGGATATCCTCTCAGTCCCTGCAGAGCCTACAAAGAAGTTTGATGTTTTGTGTAATTGCCTCTGTGATATTTAATCACGGGTAACTTCAAATTTTGTTAAACTTAACACAGACAAAACTGAGTTGCTATTGATTAGTTCACTGGCGCAGAGGTCTCAGGTGTCATCTGTGCTAGTTTCCATTTGTGGTAGTTCTTTTATCCTTCAGATAATGCTTGTGACCTTGGGGTCATTGTGGATTCGGTGCTTTCTTTTGAAGCCCACATCAATCATGTAATTAAAGTGTCTTACTACTGTCTTTGGAATCTAGCTGGGCTGAGACCTATGCTCTTTCTAGCCCACTTGCTCAAACTTTAATCTATATTTTGTTTGTCTGACTTGACTACTGCAGCTCTTCTCTATGCCCTCCCCTGTTTGCATTAGGGACACAATCTAGCTATTTAGGAATATGCAGTGCAACAGTCATGAATTAGCAATGTTCGTTGACTTCCATTCTAAGTAGAGGATTTATTTTTAAAAGGTGGTTAGACACGGGGTATCACTCAGCTTCTTCTTAGCTGGAGGCTTTTAATGATATTTCATTTAACAGGATAACTCTTTCCAGGCAGACCAGTAGAATTTTCACATGAATCCTGTCAATTCGCTCTGTTATTTTTCAACCTGTGTCTGAATGCAGATAGCTTTAAAGCATTAGAATTTCAAGATTGCTGTCACTTTGTATTATTAAATGCTATATATCTGGCAAGTTGCAGCAGCATCGGTTATGATTCCATTACAATCCTGTCTTTACTTACTTGTCTCTTTGGGGGCTAATGTTTTCCAGAACAGTGTCTACTAAAAGATGACTTGTTTCAGTTTCAGTAGAATTTATTTGAAACAATCCTTTTCTCAAATAGATGTTTTTGCCAATACAATGTCATAGGCCACATTCTGCTCTCACTTATGTCTACAGAGTTCAGTGGGATTGTACAGGATTAACGGAAGCCTTGATCATGATGGAGAGTTGTAGGAGTTTTAAACAATCCAGATAAACCAATACAAGTACGTATGTAAATACTTATTTAAGTTTAAAATTTGTTTAATTTTCTTTAGTTCAGGCTGATTCCTGGTAGTCTTAAGCCACACTGAAACAAATGAAAATAAAAAGTGATGCAGCCTATTGTCCTGGAATAAAAATCATGCTATATATTTGCATTTTTGAAAGTTTAATGTGTAAACATAGCTTAACACCAGGCTACTGCTACATACACCTAATTATGGTTCATACCTCATAGGTGAAGCACTTAAGGTGAAGTATGTTCTGACATACAGTGAGTAAAGGTAAAAGCTAAAAAAGGTAATCCATGGAGAAGCAGGACAACTGTTATCTGTATCTGAACTGATTCCCCTTAAAATCTCTTGAAAGGAAGAGTGACATGGAACACCAAGTGGATTATCAACCTCATGCATGCCAGGGTGTCGAAGCAATGCTCCTCTGCTTCTGTCACTTGACACTAAGAGTCGCTCCTGAGACTACAGGAGACAGGAAGCTGTCTAGCATTCAAATACCACAAAAATGACAATGGTACAAACTTTTTTTTTCTCAGTTAGGTTCTGTAAATAAGTGCCTGAAACTATTCATTAGCATTGCTACACGCAGTCTCAGTATTTCTAGGGCTGCCAAATGGGTGAATTTCATGGCCTCCGACTGCTACGGGAAGGATTCATTTACACAGAATTAAGTGGACTAGTCTGTTGCCTGCCTTTGCTATGATGGCTTTTTGTCTATACGCCCAACTGTAATCCAAGGCTGTATAGGGTGTACTTAGGTGTGAAAATCAGATGTATGGGATAAACTTCATGTTTTATTTATAGCAAGAACATTAATATACAGCACACTATGCACTATGTGCGAGGATGGTCTAATGGCATTCTGGAGCAGCTTGTTCCTAGCTGAAAAGTGAACTTACATCTCTGACAAAGAAGTACTGGAACACTACAGCTTTCTCTGAAGTTGGATGCTCTTCCTGTATCATTACAAAATTGTCTGGCAGTCACTGCAAGTGTTAATTGCCGCAATGAGAAGATAACTTAACCTACGTCTCTAATTAGAGAAAGTACACTGGCCTAAGCAAGGGAAATGTCTGAAGCTTTGCCTAGTCCTCTAAAATGGATCCCAGCAGTGAATAGATTAAATTTTCAGTACCTGAACAGCATTTCCTGCTTTTCTTATGCCCGTCTTCAGCCTCTGGAGGCTACTGGACTGGAGAAAAGGCAAGATGTCCTCAAACTGCGAGGAATAAAGGAAATCTGAAGTTATGAAAGAAACTTTCCAGACAAGAACTTTCATGGGAAGGTTATTGCAAAGTATCTAGAAAAGTGCAGGTTTTGTATCAAAGATGCAAAGCCTCATTTAAAGCTTGCGTAAGCAACCGATTTTTTTTTTTTTAATTCACCCACGTATGCAGCTAATTGATTTTAATCAGCCACATGTTTGCTCCATGGTTTATAACCAAAGAGCAAGAATTGTTCCAAAACATTATTCCAAAGACATTTCTCACTTCAGGAAGCTTTGCAAAGTCAGTTTCTTCCCTTTCCACCTAGACTCAAAAAGTTCATGGAAGCCATTCAAAAAACAAGAGAAGAAGTTGCAAACTTTTTCCCACTACATAATGTAAGGGTCAAACACAAAAATAAAGGGGATATAACACGAACAAGTATTTGTTCTGCATTATGATGTTCGGCTTTTTGGCAGCAGTGGAAGTTCAAAGAGAATTACTTTATCTTTAATATGGACATGAGTAATAGATGGCAGAATGTACTGAGACTTATATAGGCAGATTTATGAGGCATGCCAGAAAACAGTGGCCTGCTAAGTTTATTTAAAGCCATAGAATCTGAGCAAATCTGCAGCAAGGACTACAGCATTCATTGCCCTCCTTGCAGTAAAATTATCTCAAGCTTGCAAAGGTGAGTGTAGCACCACTGCCTCCTACCCAAAAGAAATTGGAGCCGTTCAATAGTCTCAAAGGCCCCAACAGCTATATGGAAGTTCTTCATTAGTCTGAAAGCAGCCTTTGTTTCTTGAAGCAAAAGTCTCTCTGTTGTAAGTCTGTTTGACTTTGTTGAGCGTACAGTGAAACAGTCCTCTATGTAATTACAAACTTCATTACAACAGATTTTTAAGATGGTTTGCTCACTTTGGTCAACTTTAGATACTTGGCATTTAGTCTGTTGGCACCTTGGTGTTTATATCCTCTAGTTAGTAAAAAAAGTTCACGTGACTCCAGAAAAACCTGCCCTAGGAAAGTGAGAAAACTTCATCATCCCTGAGGAGGAATGTAATGTTCAGCTGCTGTATAATGAAGAGAGGTGGAACAGGAGTTACAATGCAGTAAAATATTCAGAACTCATAATGTTTCATGGAGCCAATGCCCCTGGGAAAATAAATAAACTCTTTTCTATGGCAGAGCAATAAATATTTATATATCATATTGCCCAAAGACCTCCATCAGAAGGGACTGGGAGGGAGCTGAGTTTGCAGAAAAGAAAAAGGTGCAATCCTTCTCTTGCATTTACAACCTGAAGATACCGACAGGCAGCGAGGAAGACCTTGTTCCTATCACATTTAAAGACATTAGCATGTTGGAGAATTTGCAGAGAATTTGGTAACTAGAAGTATTACAGGAGTACTGCCTTTCCCCCTCTTTGTCTTCACACTGTTTAGAAGCAAATCATACAGGATCTTTGAATCGCAGTTGACAGATTAGCAAATTTTACTTTCTGATGGAGGGAAAATTGATGGTAATTGAGATCTTTTCCTAGAGAATCTGGGTTATCTGAGTAACCACTTAACACTTAAGGACAGAAGAGAAAGAATCACATCCCTCTTGAGCACAGAACATTAACTTTACCAACTCACAAATGCCCGTTGACACAGTCCCTTCTTAGAAGAACATAATTGGTTGAGAAAAAGAAGAGAATCAAAGATTGCAGGGAAATCAGTCTCCCACACAGACTGTGCTAAAGGTATTTTCCAAAAGTACAAGCCTCATATACTTAAAGGTAACACCCACAGCACCTATTCATAAGACACCACATGAAAGAAATAAGTTTCAACTTGATTTTCTACTTAGGGGAGTTTAGGCTATCTCCCTAAGGCATCAAAGCAGCCCAAATGCAGTCTTAAGACAGACAAGTGAGGTTTGGAGCTTCACAGAGCATGACAAAAAATGCATTGCCCATTGAGAAAAGAAACTCTTTGCACATCTAGGGACTCTCAAATGCTCCTTAAATATTAATAAGATTGAGAGGAACAATGTTCATCTAAGAAGATTTATTCACAGTTTGCAGATAAGGAAACTGAGTCATTATTATCATGAACAAGATTTCAAAAATCAGTCTCTGATTTTGCAGGCATTGGTAGTTGTTTTCTGTCCCGAGCCAGGCAAGGTATAAAGATGTCTGGGAATTTCCAAACAAAATTGGGTTTGGTTTCCTGTTCCTTTAAGTGTGTCAAATTGTCAGTAGCAGAATATTTTGCAGACATATATGACTTTAGATGAACCTCTGCTAAAAAAAAAGAGGCCACTGGAAACCACTTTGCTTCCTGCCTACAGGAACCCAGATTTCCAGGGCTGAGACTTCTGTAGTGGTCTCTCTGTATGGATTACCACAGACTTAGCAGCCCACAAAGTTTTAAGGTTCCTGCAGCATGCTTGGGAGCCTGGAAACCCAGGCTATAGCTGAAGTTTTTCAGTATCTCAGTTCTCCAGTTTCCAGAAGCTTAGAGACATTTAGCTAATATCTAGAAGAATGAAAAAGCTCAGCTTAAACTTGAAAGGCTTTTGGTCTTCTAGGAGCAGCTCAGTAAGAAGCAAGGAAAAGAGTTGCATGGAAAATAGTTTGTTAGTTAGTTAGTTAGTTAGTAAACATATACTTTAGTTTTTCTTAATTATTTGTAAGGGGTGGAAATACATTTTCTGCAGGGGAGTTCAATATGTGTAGCTTTTTTCCCAGTGACGGGCAAAGAATTTTGAAATACTGGAATTGCTTGGCAGAACAGAAATGTTCCATTTCAGCCTGCTCTTCCCTGTTGCTGCTCAGCCTTTTTGGAGGTCTTGGCTCCCTTGCTTTCCTTCCTTCTCTATGCAATGACTGACTTTTGAAGACACTGGACACTGAAAATGCTGGACACCAAAAATACCAAATGAAATCACTAGGAGTTCCTATTTCACCTCTCAGGTGTGCACAACACCAGTGTGAAAGGTAGGTCTGAGAGGCCAGAGAGGACCCCGGGCTGCACGGGGAATACGAGTGCTGAGACTCAAGACAACTGAAGACAAAAGCAGGGAAGCCCTGTTAGCCTCTCTAGCAGCCATCAGCCTTCCCTGTTTCTAGATGAGAGACTCAAGATGGAGTAATCCTCAGGTTTGGGCAGGAAAAAACGGGGACACACTGAAACCGGGGGCTATTTTTGAAAATGACCAAAGTTTACAAACGATAAAAGAAAGCCGGAGGGACCCAGGGATGCGAGGGGTGCAGCGCCTGGCAGGACTATAGGAGGAGGGGCTGACCATCACCTTGGGTGGCCTAGGGTTTCTTGAGGCACTACAAAAGAGAGGCTGTCTCTGGCATTTGGGGCTTTATTATATGCGTGTGAATATTTATCACTCTAAGCAAAACATTATCCACATTTCTTCCTGGCAAGACACTATCCTTTTCTGAGGTGTAAGAGAGAGGCTTTCAGCTGGGAGGGTTTAATGATAAGCAAGTGCAATTCAAAGGAGAATTGTAAATTGAAGTCTACTCCAAAACACTTCTTAAAACCCTGAGTCATTAGAGGCTGAATCACATTATTCCTGTCAGCAAGATCTCTTCTCTAACATCATCCTCTATTTACTGTACATTACCTCATGGTCCTGGTCAAACTGTGCATCTTTTACACGAACATGAAGAACCCTAGTCATTAAGATGAGTTTGACATGATGCGAGCTTTATTTTCGGATGCTAGTTAGAAAACAGCAATCCCAACTCAAGGATTTACTTAGGCTCACTGTGCACACAAAAGAAGCTTTTTCCTAACAAGCAGGTCAAATAATAAGCCTTGTTTTCTGTTTTTCACATTTCACTTATTTGCTGAAGCTCATGGCTGTCTGTTACAAGGGCAACTCTAAAGTCAAAAGGTTACAGAATAAAGCATCACCCTTAAAAATTCATCATTTATCTGTCGAACAGTGACCTCGTGGTGACTCTCTCTCAGCTACAAAGCCATTGATTGCATGGCCCTACATTCTCCTTCTGTAAATCCTATAAACAAGCCCCTCTGAAATGCTGGAAGAAAGTTTAGCATGCAAGTCTTGTCACATATTAAAATAATGATGCAACATTAGATTAGATATTAGGCTAATTACCACATATTTAGCTCTTTTCAACAGTTCCTCATATAAGATTAGGGGATAAAATATGAGAAAAAGACATTATTTGATTAATTTTCAAATGTTTCAAAATTTGCCTATAAAATGTATACTCATCTGAGTATATATAACTTTAGGCTTAGTAATATGATAGGTATTATGTTAAGGAGATAAGCTCCTCGAAGCCAGATATGTCTAAGAAATTTCGTTCCTTTAGGCACAGAGCTGTTGATGCTGGAAAGGCACGGGATTAGAAAGTTTAAACAAGCTGAAAGATAAGGATCAAAATTAAATCAAAAGTTACTTCGGTTCATTTGTTTCAGTGATTAGAGAGACCATATTGTTAAAATAGCGAGTCAATTGTTTAGTGCTGCGTATGACACAACTGCTCAAAGGGCAGAATTAATGACAAAAAGTTTAGGAATTAAAACTGAATTCTGTGCTGAAAGAAAATGCTCAAACTTGCAATGAAACAACTATATGTACAGTCTGGATGATGACAGACTTCACTGATGAGATGCATCTCTTCAGCAGTACTCCTGAGGGACCTGAAAGTCGAGCTAGGCTCTCCTCAGACATCACCTCCTGCAGAGGAGGTTCTTTAAGCAAAACAGACCTCTACGTGACAGAGGTGCAGCCTCTTTATCCTTACTGCATCCCCTCTTTTCTCTTTAAACACCTGTTATTTCTGGGGATGATGAATAAGAGGAAGATACAAGTTCTTAGGGTATTTGTTAATAACAGCACACAGTTCATAGCGTCACTAAGACAAAGCCTACATCCCAAGCCTGTTCACAACCACACTGCAGAGAGCCCCTTACTGTAGCCAGCCTCTTAACCAAGAAGGTTATTATTGGAATTGCCCTTTTCCCTGATCACAGGTAGAGTACTCCTGAGGCACCTGGGAGATAAAACTGCTAAAAGTAGTCTTGCCGGTTGGAGCTCTTCTGTCAATTCAGACAGCTGCTGGCCTCTGGCAATATTTTTTTCCTTCAGATTAATTAACGGTTCCCCACAGTCCTCTGGTTACAAGCATGATCATAAAATCTGTGCATGTTAGCGGAAGTTGCATCAGATATTGTTCACCTAGCCAGCTGTGTAGCAGTGTTTTTCTACCTCTGCACAATCTTTCCTGGTGTTTCTGAGGGGTAGGAGACTTCGGTGCTGAACATGGGAATGGTCAGATCTCAAACAACTGGACTGAACTTTCCATTCACCTAAATTTTTTTACCTTCTGGGCTACTTATGCTTTCATAAGAAGGAAAGCTGTCATCCTATACAGAATCAGGTTTTCATTTTCAGAAGTACAGTAACAGCCTCCTATCAACAACACCAGGTCAAAATTTCACAGGTTACTTCAGGGAAAGCTTCCCTTCAGTTTCTCCATCTCATTGACACTATACATCTCAGCTTCTGAGGCTGACAGAAAATGTCCTTTAGGAAATCTCCTTCCTTCAGTAAGGCCTTGTTGGACTGTAGCCTCACTATTCAAGATTAATTTTTCTTATTACAAAAATTTTACTTCAATGTTACTGAGAAGTACTCTTCTTTCAACAAGGTATGAATCACAACGCAGATCTATAAGCTATGTTGCAATTTTCTGAGTAACTTTCAACTATCAGCTTGATAGTATTAAGTTGTTACAGTAGGAATTCTCGTGGATGTGAACAAAGCTTGCTGTGACTAAGGTTTGCAAATAACAAAACTGCTGCGCCTTACAAACGGCTTGTCAAATTTTGACAGAATTACTTCCCTCTTTCACTGTCAACACAACTTTAACCACACTCTCTCACACACAATGCTAAATCCTCAGAAAAAAATAAAGTAAAAAAAATTAAAACAAAAAGTTTTTTTCACCATTGGAATTTTAAACCGTTGCTGATTGAGGCTAATGAGAACCTTGAAAACATAAAATATTTCTGGCAAAGGAGGGACCAGAACTTGGACATAATGATTACATGCATTGCCTCAATAGTATGACGATGTTCAATACGCCCCTAGCTTTATACAACTGCCAATACTTTGTTCTTTAGATCAAGGTAAGTTCCTTCCCTTCATATTACTTTCCTGGGACTTCTGGATGCATTGCTCTGTCTCTTGAAGCAAACAGAGCAACTGAAATTAGTAAAGAAAACTGCAGAGGAGGACTTAGGGTGTGAAACCTGGGCGCATGGGTATCCTAGCTAGCCTACAGAGATTTGTACACCAGTTCTTAGAAAATCTCCTAGAGGCCCTTGTTAAGTAACAACTGGAGGCTTTGTTAGAGAAGTCATGAGACAAAGCCTGTCATATATTAATGAAATGTATGCACTATTTGGCTACATTTAAAAAAACCCCAAAAAACAACAGAACACTGAGGGCAACAGAAACCCTATATTCACGAATAGGTCAATATCAAAGATCATCTGTAGATCAAAACCTGGAAAATGCAAAATGTTCAGATTAGTATGCAAAATAAAACATCAATGTGGAGAGTGGATTTATATGATTATTCTATGAATAATTCATTAGCACAAGAAATACAATTAGCTTTTAAAAATGATCTAACTACTACGCTCATGTTTAGCAAATCTAACATACAGTAACATCAGGAGGTAAAAGTCCATAATGCAAAAGAAATTAAAACAAATTCCTTTAGGAGTCCAGCTGCCTTATTACTAAGGGGGAAAAGGGCAGTGGATTAGATGGGTTAGATCATGCCCAGAGAGGTTAACTTGCCTGTAGTCAATACCCTTGCATTTGCAGGTGTGCCCTCAATTGACCTTATTAATATGTGCAACCCTTGCTGGAAACCTTATTTCAGAAACATTAAGCTCTGGTTGTCTGAAGTGGCTCTGACTTTGGTGAAGCATTCCTTAAACTTGTAGGGGGCTTATTTGCTGGGAGGATGCAGAAGAACGGAAATATTTTTCATGAGAGAGACTCCTCTGCACTTCCAGTAGACAGAAATCAGAGGGCTGAATCAGACGGAAGATAATCGATGCTATAGCTGGCATACTAAATCAATACATTACTGGCAACTGTAGCTAGTTTTAGCTGAACCTCTGCTTTCCAGAGCAATTACTCCAAGTCCTGACTTAGTCATTTTCAAGATGGAATTGCATCAGGCTCTTAATCTGTATTGTACCGGTTTGATGTTAGCCAGCCTGATACCAATAGTAATTTCCTGGGAGGCCGACTTCTGTCGACTGACACTACTCAAGAACTGAGCAGAGCCAGTGCCAATGGACAAGAGCTTGCCATGGAGAAGCCTTCTAGCTCGTGTTTTGCTTCTTCCCTGTATCCTATTTCTGCAGATTGTTTATGTAAGGGAACGCTGATGGTGCTTACCTACCCTTTGGTATTGTGAAAGTACTGTGTATTTGTAATAGTTGTTCTTTCAAGAACGAAGAGTGCCACCGCTAAGTGACATTATGAACAAGAAGCCAAAAGCTGATACAACAATTCAAAAGCATACAAATTAAAGTCAATTGTCAAATGGATTTGCCATTCTATTAAAAATGTCAGGATTGAAAAATTTTGACATATAAAAGATCATATTAAATATTCATATTAAATTAAGTGGGGACAAACCCAAAAAATAATCTAAACATTGTACAAAATTAAATTCTGAAAATAATGTTTGCCCAAAATGTTTAAATCCAAATACGTTGTTGACATTTGGATCCTTCCTTGGATCCTTTTATTTTTTGTTTCAAAAAGCATTTGATTTTTAAATAAAGCAAAACTTTTTGTTTATATCGTACAACAAAGCATTACTTTGCTATGGTGTTTTGTTTCTTTTCAATTGTTATTGTTACCATTATATTACTTTTCATTCAAATAACTTAATTTATTTTTATTATTTATTCAAATAATTTGTCATAATTAAATTTGCCGATGTAAAATAGCTTTAATGAAAACTTTCAACCTACTCTAACATCACTGTAAATAAAACGTTGCAGTTCCACTGGCTGGATTAGGAATAGGATAACTGACTATTATGTTCTTCTCTTTAAAACTATTCTTGCTATCAGGCGAGTGCCTAACCCCAGATGTACCCATTTAACGCAAGTCTTCTCACTGAATAGCAGTAGACTTTTGGAGTTTGGCCTTCGAACAGTTTGGATGCTTCTGCTCACCCAAGTAAAGGAGAGCCAGGGGACAACACCTGGCACAAAGGGTTGAGTGGCACCGACTGGCTTGCTTCTAAACTCACCGGGGCTATTTGCCCGCCGGAGCAGACTGGCTGTTCCACTACTACACCGTGTTTGGCCCTCTGTTTCCTGCTCTGTGGGGTGCCTCTCGTGCCTATTACTATTTGGGGGTGAGGACAGTAGTTCAAAGCGTATTAAATAGTGCTGCAGACTACGAGAGCGCTGTCTTTAGCTTGGAGCTGGGAGGGTGCTTTGCATGCCACATGGTTGTCCTGTGGGAGTGTGTAAAGGTGCAAAAGAGGACTGTGTAGCATGGAAGAAGTCAGTGCAGTGCAGTGCAGTGTGGTCCTTGCCATCTGTTAGCCCAGGCCGCTGGTGTGAGCTCCCTCCCAAAGGAAATCCAAACTGTCCCTCAGGCGGAGCTCTGTTGGAGAGGTCCCAGACAGAGCCAGATGTGAACTAACAGTTCAGCAGTGTCACCAGGCTGGAGGCTAGTGGTCAGCTGCTCCCTGGCTCTTTTACTCGGCAGTATAAATCCTGTAATCTGGGCAAGGCTCAGGTCTTAGGAAGTGTGACAATTTAATTAGTGGGAAGAAGTGTCTATGTTTCTTCCTTTTCTCCTAAAGAATAGAGATGAGGGCAGCTCTGTCCCTACATGCATATCGCACTGTGCCTTTATCCCCCAAATTTGCTTTGTCTGTATTAGAAAGCTCTGCCGACAGAAAGGCAGCCAGGACAGTGTTAGTAGCAGTATCTGTTTGGCACACAATGTTCACTGTTGCCTATTTGTGTTGATGTTTTTGTTCTCACTCAGCCGTGGGAAGGTGTCTCCGTGTTTGCTGCACTTCTGTCCCACACTGAGATTTTGTTGTGTTCAGAGCTGTAAATAGCTCTTTCTGCACCCTTTTCTCAAAGAACAGTGGCATTTCTGAGCCACATTCACAATAGCTCCATCTTTTTCATCCCAGCAACTACTCCTTTTCACACCATTTTCAGACTCTGTTGCAAGCATAGATAGAGTGCTATTCAGCAATTGCTCATCTGTGCAATTTAAAGAATGCTACATACTGAATGTATCTGATTAAAAAATCCACTTAAACTCCACTAGCAGAATGCCTTTTCTAATTCTTCATCCACTTCAACATGTGTGACCCATAACTGTACACTACAGCCGCGACCTTGCCTTCTGCAGGCACATCCCAATGATCCGTTGCAGGAGAAGGAGTTGTAGGTTCTTGTGAACTCACCTGAAGTGCACTTTGTTTTAAGATGAATAAGGCATTATTCATGACAAGTTTTGACTAGAGCTGCTGACACAGCAGCTTTGGAAGTGTAGCCGAAGACATGGGATGGAGTTATCCTTAAACACTTCATAGTAACTTCAAGACTGGAAGAAGGACACAAAGTGCTGTGACCCAGATTTTGAATCTGAAGTACCAATGCAATAAAGACAGCTTGGTAACATAGATGTAATGAAGAGAAGGCACAGAAAGGGGAGTTTAAGGTGATTTGATCATAATTCACAATCACCCACACAAGGAAGAGCTTTCCGATAGCAGAAGCGCTTTTATCCGGTAGAAAAATAATCGTCAAGCCATGCAGTCGCTGGTAGCTAAAGCTAGGTAAACATGGGCTGTAAGTAAGAGGCATTTTATTTTATTTATTTTATTGTATTGTAACAGATGATTAATCACTAGCAGAGTTTACACAGGGGCATTGTGGATTGCTTGGTGAGTCTGTCCTGGCAGTGACTCATATCACGGTCCTTTCCTCTTGACACAGTTTTCCACATCTAGGCTCCTGCCTTCAGTGCACTCTGATATGTAAACAATAACTCAACGTTTATCCAGTAACTCCGCTGCATATTTATGAATTTTAATCAACCGTTGACACACTTACATGAAGTGAAACAAATGAGCAGAGTTGACAAATGGGATTTTTGCTTAGAAAGGATTTTAGATTCATATTAATATTCACTTCCTCTCTAGGACTCTGGACATCAACTGTGTTTCGGCACTTGTATGGCTGCCTTGAGCCTACATGATTATTTTCTATAGCCCAAACAGGGAGCCCATTGTGCTAAGCATATAATAAAAAGACAGCTGTTGTTTCTGAGAGCTCACAATCTAACGCAGAGAGAACAAATGGCTTGTAGATGAGGATAAAGTAAGTTTGAACTACGTTCAGCAAGGTAAGAAGCCCTGTCGATATACCAGTTAACTAGCAGTTGCAGCCACAGAATTGGAATCTGTTCCAAAGATGCGGCAGATTTCTGTAGACAACGCAGTCCTCACAATTTGGATCAGATTTTTTTAAAAGCTGTGCCTGGTTTGTCAACTAATGCAATTTTCCCTCTTTTCCCTCTGCCACCCTGAGTCGCTCCCTGACCAAGCTCCCCTCAGGTAAAGGTCTTTGTGCCTTTGATTATTTTATGGCATTTGCTGCAGCCCAGTTTCCATCAGAGGTCTTTCCCAGCAGACTAACAGCCCCATGAATGAAATCAGCAGGGAGGCTCTTCATTATTGCAATTCTGGCAGTGAAGTCTCTGTACTTTTATCACTGTACTGGTATCAATTATTTGGAGCCACATTAAATAAATGAAGTCAGTAACATGAATATGTCATGCCCAATTCATACAGAGGCTCATGAACTCTCTTAAAAAAAACCCCTCTCTTTTATGCCTGCTGCTTCCCTTATGAATTTTTTGTAAGCTCTGACCTTAGACATTTCTCAATCATTGCAAGCATGCTTAGTTCAAGATTGAATACACATCCATTTTATATGGGTTGAGCAGGGCAAAAATCATGAGAAAAACAGATGGCATTAGAAAAAAAAGATTTTTCAAAGAAGGTTCAATGACCCCCATACAGATATGACATGTTAAAGTCACTGACTTCTTTTTAACTCAGCACTTGCGTATATATATTTAGTATTATATAATGTACTTGTAAGGGCAAAGCCTCTCCAGCATTTGATCTACAATATTTATTGTAGAGTTCTGACTCACCTTCCTTGGGTACAGCCCAGAGTCACCATAATACCAGTAATGACAATGAAATGGGACTGAATTGGCCAGTGCCCTTTGGTTGTTCAACAGGTCACAGCAGCATACTAATGGCAGTTTTCTGCAACTTAAAGACAATCTTATTTATTGATTGATTTTGCTGAGTCAGAATTAGGCTTGGGAAAGCCTGTTCTCCCCCCTCAAAAAATAGAATTAAGAACCTTCTGGGATTTGGAGAGCATTTTTCTAAAACATTTCTAACCAAAATTAACATATTTTGGTCTTAAGTAACAAAAAAATATAAATCTCCGATGCATAGACTATTAACTTCAGAAATCCTAAAGCCAGTTCATTTTGCTTGTAATTTAAGTGACCAGTTTAAACAGAGTAGGAAAAACACAGAACTGTGATGGGAAAGGAGATTTCTTGGACATTGCTTTGCACATACTCAGAATAAATAATCCCTAGAACCTTTAAGCTTACTGAGAGTAGAATTACACATAGATGGAAGAAGTAATGGGTAAATGCTTTCTGGGAGTGTTTTCAAACCCTGAAACTCAAATTCAGCCACATTCAAACATGTTTCAGCCTCTTTTCCACTGACATTAATCAGAGTGGCTTTTGTTTAAAGGAATGTTGGAGAAAGGGTATTCTAAACTCAAATACTCTTGCGCATACACTTCATTCAAACCTGCCTGA
>VZTL01020457.1:122438-140114 GCA_013400535.1 Scopus umbretta | reverse complement strand
GCTCCTGACAGTAAATACTGTTGTTATGATAGGAAGGTACTGCTAATGCCACTAAGCATTACAATCAATTCTTGATATCATGTGAAGCAAGCTAATAAATTGGGAATTATATGCCTCCTGCATTTCTGCCTATGTGAGCCAGGACTTGTTTGCTAATAGAGTAACAAATAATCCTGCTGGAAAAACAGTCAAGAAAGCTAGACGTTAGCAAACAAAAAAAAAAGTCCAAATGTAGCACCTGCCGAGGGGAAAAATTACTTCTGCAGCGTTGCCTAGTATGCAAGAACAACACACAAGGTGTGTAAATAAAAAAAAAAAATCACCTTTTGCAAAGATAGCTGCAAAGCAGAACCACTGCCCCAGCCCCAAAGCTGGTAACAAACCCCCAGAAACAAGATACAGGCTTGCTGCCCCCCAGGAGCATCTCGAGCATTCGTCCTCGCTGAAGGCCTAGCGGCGTGGAAAGCAGAACAGCTTCGTCTATCACGTGCAACATGGGGCCCAGGAGCTTGGCCCGGCCACTCGCCGAGCTTGCCAGCTGCACCTCTGCAAAATACAGCGCTTCTATCAGCATGAACAAGGGGCGCCCCATGCACCTCTGCCCGGCACAAAGCATCCTGCGGGATGAGGGAAGAGGAAGGGCGGGCTGCTGCCGCTTTGATGGAAAGCAGTATTCCAATCCCCCCCAAACACGAGACGGTTCAGCAGCTCTGGAAAAGACTCTGAAACGCGAGTCACCAGACTGGAAAAACAGAAGAGAAATTATTCAGAGAAGTTGCGCAAGCTCCCAAATAAACTGCTGGTGCTCCCTGCAAAGGGAGCATTAGCAACTCTCCTGTGATAGACTTAGAAGAGAGATGAGGGCTAACATAAGCCTCATCATTTGCTAAAGGAGAAATTGGAGGAATCACTCAAACGAGGCGGGGATTAAACTGGGACTGAGCTCTAGTGAGAGAGCTCAAGGAAATTTAGATTAGAATGATGGAGAGGAGAAGATTAAAACTCAGGGCTGAGTGAGTAATGCACAACAAATGTATTCAAATGAATCTCTTCCATCGAGGCACTTCCAGGGCTCCCGTCACCTTGCAATCTTTAATGCACTTACTCTGCTGGAAGGAAGGCAGTGCTTCTATTTCCATCTTTCGCTTGGGGAATGGAAACACGGGGAGATTAAGTATCTTCCTCAAGGTGACCCAAAATATCTGTTCCAGAACAGAAGAATTTCAGGTCTCGGCGTAGCCAGGGGACCATCACTTCCACCTGCCTGTGAACAGCAGGTACGTTCGGGGGAGAAGTTTGCTCCTCAGGTTTTTCCCCCAGCCTGTAATTGTGGACTGCAGATCCCTGGCCTGGGACACGACACGAAACAGCCCGTAGCCAGCACCAGTATCTGCCCCAGGCTCGTCTTCTCTGCTCGTCCATGAATTTCTGCTAAGGCACCAGGAATTTCTTTTGGGGCACCAAGAGGTGCAGGGTGAGGGTGACATATTCGGGCTGGCATGTTTGTGACTCCTCTAATGACTGCATCAGGAGACGCAAATGGTGGAGCCACCTGCAGTAATGACAGTGCTGAGGCTGTGCTGTGGGAGGCAAAGAGATACCGGGGGACTTGCCTGACAACTTGATTTGCAATTAGCTTGACTCCATTTGAATCCCACGCAGATGCATGGATCTTGTCACTGCAGAGCTGGATCCTCTCCCGTCAGGGTCTGCGCTTAAAAAAGCTTCTGGGGAGCCTCTTCCCTGTGCCTTCTGAGCTTGAGCTGGCAATAATTTGTGAAATAATTGTGAGTTGCTGGAAATTACACTGCTACTCTTTCCACTGCTACCAGACAGTCCATTAGTACTCAAGAGTTTGCTGTAGAAAAATACATCACTCTGGCAGACAAGAGACAAAATTCATTTTAGACTTGCAGCCGTAGCACAGTTTGTACACACCGATACCCTAGTAGGAACCATCAGCTTTCAACCGCTGCCGGCGTAGTGTAAAACAACAAATGAAGTGTTCAGGCAGCACAGACTGAAGCCAGCCAGGGGAACAGCCCAACCGTTTGATTACAAGCCTCCTTCTCCTTCGTCTTCTGGCTATTCCTGTTTGTGATTTGTCCCACTCCAAGCAGGAAGATGAATTGCTGCCGTAGCCGGTGAAGCTGCTTTCCAGGGAGAAGAGGACGGGGTGCTGGCTGCTTTTGAGCAGAAGACAGCTTGGAGCCCAGGTCCTGGTGAGCGGGCGATTCCTGGGTCTGATCCAGCAAAGGTCAGCTTGGCACATTTGGAAAAGTCAGCCCCGCTCTCAGAAGACACCTGCAGGCTCTCGCTTTCAAACAGGCAGGAGTGATAAGACGTGCAGTTTGATTTCAAGGCCCCAGCTCTTGCAAGAAGTGCATGCAATTTTTATTTTTTGTTTAATTAAAAAATCATGAATGGCTCGGCGCTTGGCGTTTTGTAGCCAGCTGTCTTGTGGCTTCCCACTCTGCCTGGCAGCTTCTCTCCTTCCCTCTTCAGAAGAACCTTCCCCTGGTCCACGAGCCCAAAGCCTGCTCAGCCATCTGCCCCCATCCCTTTGGCCTTGCTGAGTGCCATCCAGGTGCCCATTCTTTTCTCTTTAATGAAAAGTGAGTTGGATGCCCTTGGGTGCTTTCCAAGATCTCGCCGTGTCTGTGCAGGGTGCGCGTGAACACAGGGAAGAGGGAGAGGCAGCCATGGAGCAGCTCGCAGGACCTCCTCCGCACCCTCCTGCAGGCAGCAGGGATTTATCACCACCCAGCGCAGGCTGATGAGTGGCTTGGAAATAAAAAAAAAAAAAAAAAAAAAGATGCTCCTGGAGAGAAAATCTTGGTTCTGCATGCAAATCTGGGAGTAACACTGTCCCCCCAAGGCTGGCAGCAATTTTTACCCCCATCTATATTTTTCCTGGGCTTTCACATGCCTGGCCAGCTGCCAAAACACTTTTTTTTTGTTGCCTCATTTGCAAAAGGTTTTTCATTCCTCTGTCTCTGTTCTTCACACCAGTCCACTTGCCCCTAGCTCTGCTCCCAGACGCGACACCTCCCAGTTGTTTTCTCTAGGTTGCAAGGGGTTAGCTGCAAGGCAGCTTGCTTTCACGCCTGCCATGAAACGCGCAACATTTCTACAAAATGTCATCGAACACTCTCGAGTCCCCCAGACTTCTGCTGGGCACCACAGGGTGGCTCAGCTGCAGGGCTGAGCCCAGCCAGCAAGAAGCAAGCGGGACCGCTTCCATCGCTTCTCTTGGGAGCGTGTTTTAAGCCACAGCTGAATCCCTTTACTGGACTTGCTCTGGACCCAATCCCAAGCTCTGTTACGGTCTGGAGAATTGTTTCCCTCTATTCAGTAAGCGATGGATGGGGTCGTATCACTTCATAAGAGCTGTGTCGTGGCTGGTTAATTTTTGTCCCCATCCCCGATTTGAGTTGCCTTAACATCCACCGCCATGCATCCCGTGCTTGGCTCCCTATCGACGGGGTAGTGTCCGACTGCGAGATGCCACCATCATCCCACTGCCCTACGTGCGTTCGTGGCCGCGTGTCCTCCTTTCCCAAGCAGTTCCTCACAGCAGGCTCTTTGCACAGGCACACGGATCGTTTGAATCCCCCTTCCCAGCGCAATCAGCGCCAGTAGCCAAGTAAACGTGTTAGTAACTAATTTATATGGGCATGATTTACATGCTTAATTAGCTTTGCTTTTAATTGTAGTATTCACAAGGCAGAATATTTTACCACAAAGTGCTATGCCTAGAGCCTGTTTGATTAACTACAGAAAGGAATGTGTTCAGTAGCATAAAACCGAACCACCAGAAAGTCAATACATATTAAAGGATTTGAAGGGCTTTTTTTTTTTTTTTTTTCCTCCCAACTAAACACATTTTATGAACAGCAGGGAAGACAAAATTCTGAATTCAGCGCTAGTTATGACTTTTTTTTTTCTTGCTGCTCTGTTGCAAACCAATCTCAGTGTCTTGCAATCTTTTTTTTTCCACTGGAGGATAAATAAGTGATGCAGAGCCTGGACTTTTTCTCAGACTAACTTATTTCCCTTATATCAGGCTTTGACAAAGGGCCAAGCTAGAGGCATGTAACCCCTTTGGCAAGGAATCTATCCACACACCAGCAGTCCCAGGGGCTGGTTCTGCTCAGGGAAACTAAGGTAAATCCTGTTTGTAGCAGCTCCCTCAAAAAAATATTGCATCATAAAATGAAGAAAGCTTGCATGGCATTTTTGGAAGAAACCTGGAGTAACTGTATGTACGAGCACCATCTGTTGGCTGCATTACAGCTTACAGGGTGCAAGCTGCATTCCATTTCCAACAAAACTGCAGCTACGTTGCATGACACGAGGGACAGTCCCAGCTTTAGGGCACGTTTTCTGGACAAACAGCCAGGCAGAAGTCAACAGGGATCGCCAAATAATCCAGCAATTTGCCCAAAGTCACCCAGCCTCTAGAAGGGGAACTTCATGGCTATCTACCTGAGGTCGCCATCCTGATGCCCTCCAGACCAGCCTGCCAGCTGCTACAATTGAGGATGCTCTATCACCCCCTTTTCCTACACAAATAATATATTTCGGCCTCAGCAGCCTGAGAAAATTAATTCAGCCAAGGTTTTGGGAACATGTGGGGTGTTTGGCCACTACTCCTGTTCGATTGTTTTAAGAACAAAGAGCTACAAATCCGCAGCAATTCACAATCTGACTTTCCAATGAAAGATTTATCATGTTTTTATGCCTTTTAAGTGACAATATTTGTCAGGCCATTTGTTCACTGCATTGTCTGCATGTGCAGTTACACAGGAATTGGTTTAATTAAGGTTAATTGGTGCATAATTAGAGCTGCTGCCAACACAAAAGAATGGCTGCAGACCAGGGGGAGAGTCAATTTCTATCCAGCTCCAAGGGACAAATGGTGTAAAGTGGAGATTACAGCCGAGTGGTAAAAACCTAAACTGCTTCATATTTTAGCTCTAATTTTCATAAAACAACATGTCTAACTGCTTGGCAGTGTTCTCCCCAGAGCACAGAGTCCTGTCCCAGTCAACGAAGCATTTTTAACAGTGGAAGGTGTTGGCGCTAGTAAATCTTTGCAGCTGGATACTCTCCTTTGCCAGTGCAGGGGAACCATGCAGGATACAATTCAGGGAAGAAAAATGGAGGGGGAAGGGTGTGTGTGTGTGTGTGTGATACTTGGAAAAAGAAGGTATGATTTATTGCACAATAAACTCACCTGGGATTGCTGGTCTGGCACAAACCCGGTGGGAGCAGCACTCCAGCCTTGGCTGCGAGGCTCCCCGTGATGCCACCAGTGTTTGAAAGACAACTATGGGGTGATTCTGGCGTCGGTGACTTCTTTCTGCAACAGTCCAGTGGGATCATCACCACAGAGCATTTGTTATGTTTCTTTTAAACCTCTCTCCCAAGGGCACCCTGTTTTTTAGTACTGAAAGCAAAGCCAAAACATTAGTGCCCAGCTGTGATCTTGCCTACTGCCTCTGTCCTGGCCCCACTTGCAGCTCCCCAAGCCCAGGGCTCCCAGTTAATCCAGTCCAGGGGTGCTGGGAGCAACCTCTCTTCCTCCTCCAAGGTGAAGGTGTCTGGGATGGGGAGTCCTGGGCCACCACGTAGCCTCCTACCCCAGCTGCTGCCATGGGCAGCGTGGGGCCAGGTAGGAGGACAGATTTCAAAATAACAAAGGAAAATGAGAAGAGGGGAGTGAAGGGTTGTAAGATGAGGAGAATGAATAGACTGGAAACTAGGTGAAAACCCCACTAGACACTAGGTAGGGCCTGACCACCCTGGTCCTGTGCATGTGTGTGCTCCTTCAAAAGACCCGGAGAGCAAATTAGGAGGAGGGAGGGGACTTCCCCCAGCCCACAAGGGCAGCTACTTTCTCCGAGTTATTATTTTAGCACTGACAGGACCCTGCACCTGCTGAAGGAAACATGATCCTGCTTCTGCCAAGCAAGGACGTGCAGGGCTCTCCCGAAAAGGCATTTTCCTCCTCTGCTCCCCTTGCCCAAAGAGTTTCCACAAGAAAAAGTCTCCAACGCCCCCCGCGGTAAAATACTACAAACCTCCCCATCCCCATTTCGTACAAAATCCTGTTCGTTACCATGGTGAAAGGAGAAGCGGTGGCTCTCCCAGCCAGATCAGCATCATCGACCCCCCGCTCTGCCTCCACACACATGCTCCTCAGAAGAAAGCAAAATGGTCAGCGAGACAAGATCAGAGAGGAAAAAAAACCTGTTCTTGGCACAATTCCTCCATATGTCACCCTGTCCACAGCAGCTCTAGAGAGCCGGGGCAGCCCTGGGGGTGAGCAGCATACGCAGCTGCATCAGGCACTACCAGAGGCAAACTATGCTCTTATTATTATTTTGAGAAAAGCCGGGGAAATGGCTGTATATATTACAGAAGGCTCCAGAGAGCCCTGCTAGGCTCAGTGGCGATGTGTGCTGGAAATGAGGTCAGCCCCTTGCAGCCCGGTGTTCCCCCCCCCTGCAGAGAAGTCCATTTTCAAAGCGGACATTGCCGCAACAGGCTGATTGTTTGGGGGGGAAAAGTTTAGAAACAGCTGGGCAATTTTCCAAGCACAAGCAGCTGAATTTTCTTGAAACACAGAAGTTCTTTTTTGCCCTCATCGGAAAGTCTGCCTCTTTTCCCCTTGGGTCCCATGAAGGCACGACGGCTGGTCGTGCCAGACCTGACCCTCTGCCAGTGCAGCCCCTGTGAAGGTCGGGGCGCTTCTTTGAAGAAGAAATACATAATTCTGTAATTTTAGACCTGCAGGTTGGAGCCTGTTGGCCTAAACCTCTCTCCACTTTGTTTCTGGTGCTGCCGCCGCGGGCACGCTGAGCGAACAAACCCAGGTGTTTCAGCACTGAAGGCAACAGGGCTCCTTCAGTGCCTGAGAACAAACCCGCAATTAAATACCTTGCTTATACTGAGCCGTGACCGCAGCGTGTCTGAAGCTCTGTAGTGCTTGCAGTGGGATCCATTCTCCCTAATTTAGCTGTCTGGGAATTAGGTGGCCAGTCCGGGATCCCTCTGTGGTCCCTGGGGGATACTGGGACGACCTGAGGGCAATTCTTCCTTCTTGAGATGAACATCTCAGCCCAGAGGGCTGCCAGCCATGTAGCCATGTAACCTGCTGCAAGTGATGCAGGTCCCACCCCAGCCGCCTGATCTGTCTGACTTCAACGAGTCATGCCCCTATGGAAAGCTATACATAGCATAGCCTTCCATATTAACCCCCTAAGGTACATCAAGTCCAGTGCAAATCTAAAGGCAAAGCCAATTTCAGACCAGCCCAAAGGAGTGGTCAGCACTTAAATAAAAAAAATAAATTAAAAAAAAAATTAAAAATGAGCAAGGAGATTGAGGAAAGAATTATATAACTGAGATGGACTCGCATTATACAGGTGGTTTCAGGTTGCTAAGCTGCCGGGAACAATTAAAGAAAAGCTTCCAAGGGGCAAAGCAATGAAACCACAGTGTCATGGAAATCAAAGGGCTCAGTACATGCATGAACAGGAAAAGCAGCTTCACTCAAGCTATAGGTAAGACAGTAAAAATGTAAATAAGCAAATATTCCTTTGCTATTGTACAAGCGCAGCAACAACCATTGTTTTTCTGTATTTTATCTTTGCACTGAGATTTTTCCAGATTAACCCTCTCCTTTTTAACTCCAAGCAGTTCCCTTGACCGTGAAGTTGCAAAGTGCCTGCACCAAAGTCTCAGGAAAACACTGTGAGAGTGCAATGGCCAGGTCTGGGGTGCAGGCAATGTGATTTGGCACAAGCCACAGAGAACATCGGGTTGGCAGAGTGAATTTGTCAAGCCAAAAGCACAGCCATCCACACCGCCCATCCCATCCCCAGATGGCCTTCCAAACGGTGTGATGACACAAAGGATTTATGATTTCCACAGTACTGGTGTAAGAAACTACTTAGCACCTTGGCAAGTGAGGGATGAGCTTATTTCTCTGGTGAGGACCAGGGAAAGTCAGGAACAGCAGCTTCCTAGAGCTGGGAAAAAGCATTAAGTAAAGATAAAAAAAGTGAAATTAGCTGCTTCTAAAGAGTTGCTTACATAGGAGCCAGAAGACAAACTGGCATAAGTCAGCACAGCTCCACTGATGAACAAGCTGGTCCCAAGTCTGAACCCAAAGAGGAGTGGAAGTCCCTTCCACCCGTAACTTAAGGCAACAAAATGCTTTGAACATCTTTCAAACGCAATATACCTTATCCTAGGGAAGGAAGGGCAGGTCAGGAGTCTCACATGAGACGTGGGATCCTCACAGTAAGGCTGCCAGCCATTTCTCTATTATTATTAATTTCAGGATTCAACGGACAACACAGCTGTTTAGATCACCCCCATCCCTGAAAGCCCATCTACCTTTGCTATGACCCTAGTGGCTCTTGAAGGAGGCCATGGATTATCATCATCATCATCAGTATTTCAGAAGGTATGAGCATGTGTAGTCCTGTCAATAAAAGCTTTCTGCCACCTTTTTTATCCCCTCATTGTGCCCAAAGGGGCACATCTCCTGAGTTCATTCAAGAAGGCAACAGTTGTGTTGGGGTGGATGTCCTCGCTGAGAGATTGTGGAGATAATCCTAGCATTTGAAGGAATGTGAATTTTCTGCCTCTAAATTCATGAGAACCTTCATGCGGGAGCAGGACAAACATCAAAATCAACCCTTACTCCCCAGCTTTACGTCTTCTGGATTGTTTCTCCCCTCCCCACAAAGCTGCCGAAGGGAGTAGCACTCAGCAGCAAAACTGTGCTGCATTCAGTGGGCTAGTGGCTGTCAGGTGCTTGCTCTTCTCTGTGCGCTTGCATGAGATGCAGTTTTTCAAACGACATTGGCATTTTCACTTTCTGGGTGAGTACTGGTATTTAATGAGCTCTGTTGACCAAACTCCATCCCAAGCATGTTTCTTAGCAAAGATTTTTGTTCTCAGACTCAAGTTCACAACTGAACAAGTAATCCCTGGCCGCTGTGAAGTCTATATGTTGATCCAGAGCATCCTCTTTACATGTTGCTGACGTACTGGTCATCCTGTTTATTGATTGTAGTCAATTATACACTCCTAGCGAATTTCTGAATATAATGCCACAGAAGACTGCTCAGCTCCAGTTCTCTTCTCACACAGCCTTGCTCCAAGCTCATACTAATAATATTCTGAATAACTTCTCTAGAATAAGTCAAGCGAGCCTGATCTGAGAATCAGAAACAGCTCATTATACATTTATTATTTGCTTGTTATAGTAGCCTTGCTGAGCTATCAATCCAGTCAGTTACGCAACAGATTCTACCCATTAGGCGCTTTTACTCTGTTAACATGATGAACTTTGTTTGCTCATTAATAAGTGTGTTAAAACCAAAATGTACAATATATGGAAAGGTTATTATGAGTTGCATAATGAAACACATGTTAGGCCATAACTGAGGCACCAGCTAAAAGTCACTTGCCTATTAAAAGGAAAATGTGCTTCAGTCAAGGTAGTGGGAGAGGGGATGGAAAAGAAAATGGGAGCAGCACAAAGAAACAAGTGGAAGGGGATGTTTAAGACACAGCTGCATAGATTGGCATTGTCTCTTGGCCTTAGCCAAGCAGTGTGAAGTGTATTTGTTAAGTGCAGAGGTCAACAAACAAAAACAGCTACCACCCAGAAAGACCCCTGTCTGTAAGTATACTAGTAATTTTTTTCTTACATAGAATATTTCGGTATTTGGAAGCAGTAGTCCCAGAGTATTTCCAGGCGCAGTCCTGTAGCATTATCCCAGCTCTGGGTGCCGTGCTCTCACAGCCTTACTCTCCCCTCCCAAGCTTTGCCAAGGTGGGGATCAACCACTGGGCATAAGGCATTTCCACTCACATCCTAATTTTCTTCTCTGCTACCTGCAGAAGATGGGAATCAAGGTGATGCTCTCAGCCCTGTGTGCCCAGATGACTCCTCTGAAAGTCTGTCTGGACCAAGGCAGGGCCAAAACTCTGCCGATGGCTAACGCAAAAGAGGTAGCAAGCACCCTTAGACTTCAGAGAATAGGTTGCTTTCAAGATGTGGCAGCCGGATTCCTTTTTAGCATGAAGCAAAGGTAACTGTGATGCAGCAGTTTTCGCTGAATTGCACTATAACGTGCGCAGCAGGGTTTTTTCTCCCATACACCTCGATTTCTTGTTTGGGGATGCGGTTTGTTGCTTAGCTACTAGATGCTGCTGCAGCTGAAAAGTGCTGCTTGCAGTGTTGACAGAAAGGAATTGCTTCTTCACAGGGAAGAGAAGGGAGAAGAATTATCTCCTGGAGTCACTGCTGGTACAAAGGAGGCAATAATGTGGTGAGAAGGATGGAGTAACATCAAGGGAAGATACCACTGGTACTTCACTGTTCTAGATTTGGTTAAAAAATAATAAACAACCTTGCACCCTGCAAATGCTACTGGTCCCTAACAATAAAAATAAAAATTAAAAAAACGAAATAAAAAAGAACAATAAACAACAGCACAAAACTGCTGCCAGAAGCTGAACATTCTTCTCCTGAAGTGGGTCCTCTCTGAGCAAGAAGAGTCCCAGTCTCTGGTCATAACAGTCCATTACCATTAATGGTGCTGCACCAGCTTTGTACCTGTAAGCAAATTTGCTTCTGTGCAATTTGCACTTCTTTTCATATTAACGAAGTAATTGGGGTTTGGAATTATTTTTATTGCTAATTACATTAGGAGTTTTATGCGCTTCTGCCTTGCTTCAATAAGCATTTAAGAAGAGAGGCTTTTAATAGAACATTCAGTAATATGGAGAATTAAACAGACAGAGTAACGGAACGGGCTTTAGCTTCAGTTTTGAACGGAATTACATTGGGTTGCTGGATGGAATCTCCCTTCTGGGCAAACAAAAGGCGGTCTGTTATCGCACGTACAGTACCATCGTCTGCCAGGACCGCTGGCCCTGCAGAATCGCACGCAGGCCGATCGCAGGCGGCGCTTTGGCTACCCGAGGTACGGTACAAAGAGAGGCTGCGGGAAGCAATGACAGGCAGCCAGAGGCAGGGCTGACTTCTGCGCTCGCTCCTGTGGCTAGGACGCGAGTAAGCGTTTGAAAAGCTCTGCTAGAACATGAGCTTCAGCCCCCGTCTGCTTCTGCTCTCGCCTGAAGACCAGGCTGCTCGTTCCTGCATCTCACAGCATAGACGGAGAGTGGGAAGTTAAAGAGATTGGACTTTTTCAGGCTCCCACTTGAACAGGTTCTCACCGTTGCTTGAAACCAAACCCAGAAATTTTGTCCCAGTTATTGTCTTGCAAATGCTCTGTATGTGGCAAACTCACATGCCAACACACCAACTTGTTTCCAGAACTCATACGATGTCTTTATCTAACTGGTACAAGGATATGCAAAAAGCCATTTGCATAAAATGTGTGGTGTAGAAAACTGTTTTCACACAGCAACAAAAATTGGGGCTTTATTTTCCATATTTACGTACTTGGCTATATACTGGCTGAGTTGCCTAACAAGGAAAGCCCAGTGTATTTTTAATTGTTAATGTGCATCTGCCCAGGCAGGACAGTGCGATCACAGTCTCCCAGCTCTTTCTGCACATGCAGTTTTGCACCTCTAAGCTGGTTCAGAATAGGCTGAGGTCTATAACACACAGAAACCTACCACAGAAAATGCCACATGCCTCCACCTTTGGAGCTGCAGTCTGAATACTCTCATTCCAAAGATTTGGAAGTCTCCAGGTCCGTGAATGTTTCGCTTTCATTTTTCCCTCCATCTGCCCCCTCCACCCTGAGCTTCAAGTCTGCATTTACTGTCTGGTGCCAGAATTGACATGGCAGAAGCTTTCCTCTGGCTCTTGTGGGCATATATTCACACTTCATTTAATCTCTACCTAGACTTATTTCTCCAAGGGAGGAGACCAATCTTCCCGAGCGTAGGCAGGACAAACCAAGTACAAGGTCTATGTATATAGACAGAGGTGCGGTTGCTTGGTTTCTGGGCACAGTTGCCCCCTCGGTATGCGGATGGCCAGATGCACGAAAACCTTTTGATTGATCTTCGCACACGGGGGGGATTTACTGCTGGGTAACGCTTCTGCCTCCATAAATCATAAGGCATTTTGCATGCAAGACAGCACCAAACAGAGCCCAACTGACGTCGATGAACTGGCTCCCACTGCCTTCGGTGCAACTGGGACAGTCCTTCAGTGACCCTGAAGGGAAGGTAATTAACTGAATACTATATACCATTGACTGACTGATAACTGCAGGGGAGAGTCAATGACAGATTTTATTAATGCTTAATTAAGACAGATAGAAGACGATTTCCCTTGGCTAATTTGCTCCTCTGAACTTGCTCACGCTCTATTTCAAAGTGAGGGAGACTTAGAAAGACAAAGCTAGTGTGTTGAGCACTGCAACTAACTCCGTTGCCTGGAGAAGTTAGCATAATCCTAGCTGGGCCTGGAGACTTGCTTTCCAAGGGATTCTGTCCTTACAAGAAGATAAGGCAGTTGGTGCAGTCCCAGAACACATGTATTATAGAGAGTAAAGTTGAGGACAGAGTTCTGCCCGGCCAACTCCCCAAACCGCTCCAGAGCGGGCAGGTCGGACTGGCAGGCTTCATCGGAATAGCGCCAAAACTTGAGCTGCTGTTCATGACTGTTTTGCCCTCTTGTTTCCAGCAAGGCGCGGGGAAGGCAGCTGCTGTCTGTGCCTGTGCTATGACACAAAGTGAGATAGAGCATCTTTAAATGGTCAGGGGAAGCAAAAAGGTCTCCGGTCACTTCCAAAACTGTGTATCCTTCTTGCCATTGCCCGCAGCATTTCCTGTGCAGCTGGTACTTCTGGGATGAGCCATTTACTTGCTGTTATAGACTGCTTCAGTCACTATGCCCATTATTAACTCTGAGAATTGAAGAAGAAAAGAAAAAGGAAAAAAGAACGATAGAATGATAGTCTTGTACCTCTTGGGATAGCTGACGTGCCAACGTTTGCCGAGTGACTTTAGGGATTGACCTTCAAAACTTTGAGATCTTCTTCTTGTGCTCCGGCTCCTGTCTGGCACCAGTTTTGGCTTAAAGCAGAGCATAGACTGATGGAGTCCAAAACCTGGCAGAAACCTCTAGGCAATGCTGGAATGAATTTTATAGACCCAACAGTGCAGACTTCTATATATTGTGTATGCACTTAATTTAAATGAGAAAAGATAAACCAGACTTCAGGGGAAAAGTGGCATGGAGCCTGTGTATACCCACACCGCAAGCAGCATCGGTTACGCCAACAAGCCCACCCTGGAACAAAGGCAGCCGCACACAGGGAGGCAAGGCCATCTTCCAGAAACGTCAGGCAGCGCAGGATATCAAGTCTTAAGAAAACACTGTGTTCCCCCAAATCAGTTCCATGTGTAGGGAATGAAGCAGAGGGAAAAATCAGTTGCTACAGCTTCTTTCCAAGGATTATATAAGAGAGAAACAATAACAAAGATGTCTGCGAGGGAACATTTATTCCCATGCTGCAAACAACAACAACATCCGAACTCAGAAGGCCAGGTGTGGCCACACCATCTGATGAATCGGCCACAAACGTACAGAGCACGCCACTGGCCACATTAAGGAATTCACGTCACCTTCCTTGAGATCAACTGTAATGATTATTTTGTTTTCTTAAAAGGAAAACATGCAAATTAAAACCCAACTGAAAAATATCATCAAACTTGCTGCTGCATCTGAAGATACCATTGTACATCTTCCTAATCCCTCACCTAGTGCTTGATTTGCCTATGTAAGCAAAGCACCATGCAGATGTGTGCGGAAAAAGCGAGCTGTTACCTGCGTGATTATAAATGGTCAGTGTATCTGCATCAACGCAAACTCTGTTCTGATTACTACCTGCTCACTACTGTGTGCGTCAAGAGGTTCAAACAAGGTCAAAACACCAGATTAGTTCCGGTGTCCGGTGAAGTTGCCTATGTGCTATTACTGACGTGGTTGTTGCAAGCGTGACTGGCAAGAAGTAGACTGCTGGGGAAGGGTGGGCAACAAAGCAAAAGGCTTAGAAGTCCACATGGGCCAAGGGGTATTTCAGGGCACACCGATCTGACCAGCCAGGCTCTCCAGGGAGAAGCCCAATTGCTTCTGTCCCAGGAGAAATCCTTGCTGGGAAGAAAACAAATTCTTATTGTTCTTTGGCCCTGTTTTGAACCTTGGTACAATACTCCTGTACAAAGCAAAGTAGGTACCTACCGCTTCCCCTCATGGGAGACGAGACCCACCCTACCCCTGCTCTGCTGCAGCCAGCAGAGATCACTGGAACAGGGTCCAACCAAACCTACTATAACTGCTGTGTGAACCACACTGGAGAAGAAAGAACGGAGGATATCGGATGGCGTAGGGCAGGATGTACTTCTACTTGTACCTACTCCTGTGATCCCCAGACAGACTTTATCTCAGGGATGAAGACCACCAGCTCATCAACTGAGATACTTCTAATGGCATATCGCCAAGGAACAATCTCCTCTATATTCTTTCACTGATAATATTGCAAGTTTCATCTTAAAACTGCCGAGCATTTTATAAACAGAAGTTAGATTTCAAAACATCCCTTGATACAATCAAGTATTATTAGCCCAGTTTCCAAAGCCCTTATTCCTGTCAGTTGAGTTTTTCATATATTTGATCACATCATGTGTGCTTCGTTAGTGAGTCTCTAAACATCCACTGCAAAACCAGTAAAGAAAATGCATTCAATTCTGTTACTGTCTTTGAAAAGTCTGTGTCATCCATTACTGTGTTAAGGGTAAGAAGCTTTCTTTAACACGACTCTCATGTAATTTGAAGCCAGCTGTTTTATTTTCATTCTGAATCATCAATACCATGAGACATTTTTCTGTTAGTTTGCAACTAAAGATCATCCTACACTAGAGGTGAAATGAAACATTCCTCCTATCTGAACCAAGGTGCATTTTACTCACACGCACAAGGGGTTGAAACAACTGTGCAGTCATGGAGACTTAGGAGCTCCCACCACCAAGAGGAGGGTGGAAAGCATCAGCCCACGTGCCTCTTCTAGGCTCAAGAGGGTCTTCATGGCATGGCTGAAAAAATGGATTGGGATATATGAAATTCACAATTCAACAGACATTCATCTGGAGACTGAACTACGTCTCCTGTGTGAAGCAAAACTATGTAAATCACCTTGAAGTCTCCTGAATGAAGCAAATAACCTGAAATAAAAAGTTTAAAATCAGCTCCAAATGAGGGCAAGGGGTGGTGGTGGGGGGGTGGGGGCAAAGGAAGACAGGGGGGTACAGTGAAGCAAAAGTAGAAAAGGTTGTTTGAACCAAATGGCTTGTTTGACCCAAAAGTAAGTGGCTTCATTGTAGCTTTTTAAGGTAAATTCAATCTAGAACCATCTGTAAAGAAAACAGTGCTTCAACATTAAAAGTTTTAAATGTTCTGCCTTAAAAATGTCCAAATCGGCTTTTTCAATTTTTCCAAGAATTTTTTTTTTTTCCTCCCTTTAAAATGGCTTAAAGACTTTGTTGTGAATTTCTGACTGGTATAAGTGCACTCCAAAAGGCTTTTTGTGTGAAAAAGTAAAAACAATTATTCCAGCTTGATCTTTTTTCCCTGCCCTGCTCCGAAATGTCCTAAGCACGCTGGTACCATCCTGCAGCAGTTTTCCCACTACATCCTAACATCAGGAATTGTATCATATCCATTTCCCATACTCAATGTCTGCCTTATACGTCCGGACAGGGTTCGTACAGTACCTAAGAACAGGACACCTTAGTTTTTTTAATGCCTAATCCCTTAGGCATTATAATACTGAGTAAGATTAACATTTTTTTAGTGTGATTAGCATGCTAAAAAAGGAGGGCAGTTGTTATTGTAGCATTCATAAGAGTACAAATAAATCCACCCATTGAGTAGATCCAAACACAGCCGCTGGAAAACAAACCCTTTTCAGACAGCCTCCTTTCTTTTTCTCTACCTGTTTACTGAGAGGTGCTCAGATACAGCAAAACACGAATACCAACCCTTTTGCTTCCCTCCTACACTTTCAGCTATTGTTCTCTTCCAGTTGCCTAATTAACAACTTCTAGTTACGCACAACCCCCCACAACATTGCTGTTAATTATGGACGTTGCATTGCCAGGATAAAATAAGAATTGTGAAAAAAAAAAAAAAAAAGTTAAAGACAAGCCCTACTTGCTTCAGTCACCTCAGTGCTGTACAAGGACGGTGGTTTATATCCAAGAGTACCAGATTTTGTCTATACTCTTGAAAGGAATCGGACAGAAAATACTCTGCGAGCTGCAAGTTCACATAATGGCATTCACCCTTAGAGCTTGAAGCAATGTTCAGAGATAAAAGGAGAAGACAGTCGCAGTGGATCAGCTCAGCTGTGCCAACGCACAAGCCAAGCCCTTCAGCCAGGGAGCTGCAGCCCAGGACTTAATAAACAAGCGCGTAATTTTACAGACACAGTCACTACATGACAGTTTTGAGGGGTGCCCCAAGCCCAGACACCGGCTTTGGAGACAAAAAGACCTGGAAACAGCTTCCGAGGCTGACCTTGAAGCAAGAGCCCACACGTACGAGCACACAGCAGCCGGCTCAGCACCCTGCTCCCACATGTGCCGGCAGTTTGGACGCTGTGGACGTGCTCTGGGGGTATTTCTGCAGCTCGTAGGACAGGAGATGGGCAGGCCTGGCACTTGCTGCTCCGAGGATCATTCACGAAGAGTCGAGGTGAGACAGCCAAAGTGGGCTGCTTTGGGCAGTGCTTAGGACTCAGCCCTTAGACCAAGAAGTCAACGCTTTCCCCCACCTCCATGCCACGCTCTCCCTTGACCAATTTGCAAAGCCAGTTGCTCAAGACTGTGTGAAGCCCAGCAGCACAGCACACGTTTGCTCTCCAGTTTCTCCTGATCTAATTTGCAAACCAGGAGGCACTACTCCCATTTTCCTTCCCTGCTATCAGCAAATACTCTTTTATAGGAATAACAATCCACCCTTAAGTCAGAAGAATAATGTTTCCTTGAACTACTGTATTTAAAACATAAACATCTGTACGTTGCAGCTCCACCATGTGTCTCACACAAGTATCCCTCACTGGTATTACATGGTGAATTCCACATAAACATGCCAGGATTTTTGCAAAACACTGTCAAGTCATGCTTGAAGTTTCCAAATATTTCTTGACACCTTTCTATCGCTTGATAATACTACGTGCACATGACAACCACAACCAGGTAATTACTATTTTTGTGATGGTGTGAAGTTTACTGCTTGCTGGGGTGGAATGAAACAGCAGTTGCTCGGTTCATTTTCAGTATATAGCAAATTTAAATTTGAATTTTATACGTTCTGCACCATTATGTCCTCCTAGGGCTGGCAACATCTGGAATCCAATGAAATGCTGAACCAGCATTACATTGCCCAGGACTCCCAGCTGGCTGATGGTATCATCACTCCTCAAAGGGTCTTTAAAACGAGAAGTTTTGCAGCAGCAAATAGTCCCAAGTAGTGACTCACCTCCAAAACCACAGTCTGGGATACCCAATTCTTCAGTTCACCTCTAAGCCATGTGTTAAAACATTTCTGCAATTTTTTTTTTTTTTTTTTTTTTTAATTTGGGTTTCAGACTGATTTTTTTG
>VZTL01020457.1:93953-121251 GCA_013400535.1 Scopus umbretta | reverse complement strand
AAAAAAAAAAAAAAAGTAAAGAGGTTCAAAGTCTCCTGTTCCAGTGATTTACAAGTAGATATTTTTCATAAGATTGAAAACCAATAAATATAAAGGAATTTTTAATCTCTTCTGGAACAAATCCATTTCCAAAAGTTTGGCTGGCAATCCCAGCAAGCTAATTTGTACCTAAAATCTTTCACTTGCTCACTTTCATTCCACATTGAGAACTACAGTAGAAATTCAAGGTTGCCTGATATATGAGTCTTTTTTTTTTTTTTTTTTTTGGTGTTGCTTGCTGTTGCAGAATATAAAGCATAGAAGACCCAGGACTGAGGCTTCCTTTTTTCCTTTAATAACTGTATTATGTTGTCATTCAGCTTCACAGCAGGGATGCAAAACTCTCCTTTGAATTACTGACGTGTCAGTAACTCACTTGCCACATGCTGCTTTCTGAAGGAAAAAATCCCCTCCAAAACCCATCAAAGTGTACCTTTCCTTTGAAGTGGACAACATTTCCAGACCCTTATTTCCGTGACTGATTAAGTCATTTGTGCAATGAACTCTGACATGAGTATTAATACCTTGGTCCTTGTTTTCTATGTGCTTGCTCGCTCGCTTTGTCACCAATGGTGATGACAGTATCCAAACGTCTTGATGCATTAGAAAGCAACTTAGCCATGTAGGACTGCTTCTTCTGACCTCCCTCTCTCCACTTGTTCCTTCCAAAACATCTTTCCACGTGCTACCAGATAAGCCTGGCCAGGTTTTGCTCCGACTGTGAAGCAGCTTGGATTGGGGACAGCTGGGAGATGAGGAGTCACAGGGCAAAGTGCACTCAGAGTGTATTCGCCCATCAAGGGATTGAAACCATATCTGTAAATCACAGTCGCTTTTAGTAAGCTCTTGGAAAATTAAATCCCGGGCATTCAGTCCCCTGGAGGGAGTTGTTCCTCCCACAGCAAAACAGCCAAGTGCCGTCTTTCTTTCTGCCAAGGTACAAGGAATGACTCTCCTGAACATACTACACAGCACAAAGAAAACTGTACATCTTTTCACATACAGCAACCACACCAAGATTCACATGGACTGGAAGAATGGCTTGACTGTTTCTTCTCTCATTTATTCTCCAGAGAGAAGTTGTTAAAAATATTTTGCTTTTGATGTACCTGCATAGATTATACACAGACAAGCTGCAGACCACAAGGGTATACATACAGAGCTTAACTGCTCACCCTGCGTTTGTTCCAGATCCACAAAGATTTGCAGCTCCAGAGCTGAACTTGGGGTGAGCAGTTCAAAAAAATCCCAAATCTCCAAGCTGAACTCAGTCAAACTGCTCGGTTTCACCTTCCATATCAAAAGCATACATAATTGTGGAGATAAAGGTATACAGGAGCCCTGATGTATTCAGAAAGCTGGTGAATGCTAGCCTACACCTGGAGATGATTCTCCTTTGCTTAGATCTGCTTGGGAATTACATGTTTGATTTTTTTTTTTTTTTTGAAATTGAACATTAAAAAAAGCAGTGACCGCATCGAGTTACTTTTGCAAACAGATTCATGTATCAGCATTTCCCAAAGAACTTTTATTGCTTTTCTGCCACTCAGTACTATAGGTTGGAAAATGAAAGGTGCAGCATTCAAAAAAACTACAATTGTCTCGGCCCTGCACCATGTAACACCATTCACCTACTAAAAGTAGCAATACCTTCTTCCTAAGGAAGTTTTTTAAAGGGAAACAAAAATACTTAGAAACGTTTTCCCATGAAACCTGCTGTGCAGCCACAGACCTGAGCTTCTAATTTGTTGCAGACCTCAAACCACGTTGGGGTGCAAACTATTGTCTCAAATGCCACTGCAAAACAATTTTTGGAGCCTGATGTTGAACATAAATCCTGTGCTGAAAGACATGGTACAGCCTTGTATCCTTTAACTACAAGATAGTCTTCTCTCCTACAGAAGGCAGCTGAACAGAGGGGAAGCAGTCTCAGATCCTGCCAAACCCACAGGAATGGGGATAACCTTGCTGTGGCCATTGAGAGGGTTTTTGGGCAAGTTGCCTGATGTCTTCACTTTTTCTGGTGTTCAAACAAGGTGAGCAAGCCTGAGGTCCTTCTGTAAAGCACTGCATTGAATCCCTATCTTCAAAATTAAGGGCAAAAGAAAGTAACTTCACTGGACTTTGTATATACTTCAGCTTATGAAATAAATATTTTGCTAACCTGAGGCTGAAGTAATTTTCCTTAGATCAAATATGTATTTCTTCTGAAGGAAGTAGTTTGTAAAACATTCTGGCTGCAGGGGAGGCGAAAGATATGCAGGTCCACAGCTGCTTTACTGCTGCCCTGGTACCTCTGCAGCACTTGGCAGCCTTTAGTAGGGTGAGCACACTTTTACTGGGTTTGGTCCAGTCTCCTGTTAGCTATAGGAATACTGCTCAGCGGTAAAATGACACGACAGGTTTGGGTGTCATTTAGGGCTCCTTGGGTGAATACTTGTGTACTGTGTAAGGATAGTCAATAAATATTTTCATTATAGTTGCCACGTCACTAAGTGTGAGGTATTAGAATGTTCCTCGGAATAAAAGGACCCTAAATTCGTCCACGTGACTTCGAGAGCGCTACCCAAGCCCCTCACTGGGAAAGGCACGCAAATCTCTGAACACATCACCCAGCCCAGAGCCAAGCCCAGTCCTTTTCCAACACAGCCTAAGGAGCACATACCTTCAGGCACCAGGCTGCCACATACGGTGGATGCTGAGCTGTGACAGCAGCGAGGCGTCTGGGAGAAGGCTCGTGACAAACCTTACAGTCAACAACAATGATAAGGCTGCACAGGCGTCGGTCAACACAAATTCTGCACACTTGAGCTGTTAAGCAGCCAGAGCTGCTCTGTCCCACGGCGCTGAGCGCAGCCAGCGCCCGACTTGCAGCACTACCCAACTCACCAGCAAACCCACCGGTAAAAGCAGAGAGGCAGCCTTTGGTAGTTGCCCCACACGCATTAACAGAGGGAATGGTATTACATTATTTTGGTTTTGGTTTTTTAATAGAAATATGAAATCCCATTTTCTCAGCTCAATGCTAGGGATCACACAGAACACCCAAAGCAGCAAAACAACAAGTTTTGCCTTTCATTTACTGGCCGAAGTACAGTCTGGAAAAAGAGCTCCAAAAAAAGGCCTCTCAGCAAAATCTCAGCAGCCGCAGCTCTGTGCTGGGGGCACTGACCTCAGCCAGCTACCAGCCCACCGAGCCAGGTGACCAGCCAGCTGTGACCAGAGCTGCTGCAGAGCTTTTCCCACCAGGGTTCCTAATTAAAATTAAAAGAAAAAGAGGGCCAATTCAGCAAAAGCAGAACATCGCAGACAAAATGCTTATCGTGTACAAGAAATGCTAACCTCTGAGCTTGCCATGCTACTGAAGGCCTGTCTCAGCTGCTCAGGCTGACGTTGTGATTTAAGCTCCTCAGGTGATTTGCCTATTAGGTTAATCTCCATGCCTCAGTTTCCCCACCTGTGAAAAAGAGGCAACATTTCTGCCGTAAGAGCTGCAAAGAACAAGCAGGAAAGGAGAAAAGGTGCTCAGCTGCAGTAACACAGTCAACCCAGAAACGCTCAGGCAAAATCCCTGCTGTGCCTGTCCTGCAACCTGGACCTGGCTGGGCTCGTTCCTTGCTACAAACGGTGGGAGCCTAACGAAGCCAGGCAGCTGCTGCTCCTGTAACCCCCTCTGAAAAGCCTGAGGTCCTGCCCGACTAGCAGGGACAACCGAGCATCACCCAGATTAGTGGCCCCGTTCCCCCCCACGCTCCTTGCACAGAGTCCTGAGCCGCCCCACTGGGCATGGCAGCTGTTTAAAGGCCAAGGGTTTGCTGTAAAACACTGCCTGATGGGTCTGCTCTAGCTGTACCGTCTCCTGCCTGTGGCTCTTCCCATATTTCTAGAATTCCTGTGTTCTCCACAACCCTTTCAGGAGCTTGTTTGGCCATTATGGAGCATGCATCTCTTCTGAAGGCCACTCAGGGCAAATATGAAAGCACTGAGGGCGCCTGGTAGAAAAGCAAACTGCCAGCACAGAGGGATCATAAGTGATGCGGGGATTACAACAGAGAGCAATTCAGCCTGCCCTTAATACGTGCACCCTTCAAGGGACTGAAAGTATTAGCAGTCGCATGTGAGCCATGACTTTAACCCAGGCCCACGCTGACATCTCTCTGATGGCAGCAGACCTGCCCTGATCAGGCTGCCCAACATCCCTCCTTCCCTCCGTGCCTGCCCCAAACCTCTGAAGCCCCAATTCCAGCGCCATCCAGATGGGTTTTAACACGGTGCTGCTGCAATCTGCTGCAATGCTGAGGTACAGCTGCATAAAGCCTGGGGTCTGCCGAGCCGGGCCCTGCAAACTCTCATTTTTCTCTTTTAATACGTGAAAAAAAATGGCTTAGGCAATGCCTTTACTAAATGGACTATACATATTAATGCGTTCTGTATATGGTGAACAAAAGTGGCTAAAATTGAAGGTCTGTCAGGTTTTTTCATTACAAACTGTATAGTTAGAGCTTTATTTCTCAGCTGCAAATAGCTGTAGGCTGGAACTGGCAACATGATCTCAGACAAAAAATGCATTTTTATTTTCTGAACCTTTTTTTTTTTTCATGCCCATTTTTGTATTATGCATAAAGAAACAGCAGGCTGTTAAAGATGCTTTTTCCATCCTTATGTAAAGGAGAAGAGCTGACAGCCTGTATTTAAAGGTGAACTGTCTTAGTAGTGCGGGCTTGTGGCTGACCCCTTGATGATTTTAACATGGCTTTAGGAGTGTGAAAATAGAGCTACGGGCTAAACCTATACTCTCAAAGGAAAAGAGCAATGAATTCCTCCTCCATGTGATATATACACGCGGTGGCTAGATGTGACATATTTTTCCCTCTGATTGTACAGTGCTGTCATTCTTAAATTGACAAGCTGTTATGTGGAAATAAACACACCCAGCGCAGGCGTCTGTCTGTCCAGGGCACCGAACTTCCCAGTGAGATTCTCAGCTGCACTGGTACCTGCAAAAATCTGACATGCCAAATTGAGGGTGGAAGATAAGTGTGGGGGGAAAAAAAGGGTTTATGGCAGAAAGCACTACGGCAAAACACGTTACGGACTTTGTTGTTACTCTCTCTCTCCCTCAAAACTGGATTTGGGCCTGATGGTGAATAGCTCCTCACTTTTCCGTATCATATGTTTTTTTCCCTCCCATTACTGGCAGAGGGGATTCTGTGATGCTTTTTCTCCTCTGGAGTCTGTTTTCCAGTTGCTATGGCCATGAACAGCCAGAGAAGCAGGGTTCCCAGGAACCAGAGAAAAATGCGGTTGGTGATAGCTTAGCACGATGTTTCAAAGGAATAAATCAATTGTTCTGACTAACAGATCACACGGGCTCTGACATGAAGTTCAGCTCTCAGGCTGCAAGCCTGGCTGCAAATAGTCAGAATTTGGTAAAAGGACAGATTTTCCTCTAGGATTACTTCAGTGTGTCCACGCTGGTGAGAAATCTGCAGTCAATTTAAGAAGTTCATCATGTTCAAAACTAAAAACCAAAACATCACCAAAGAGAGAGATTTTAGCAGATCTTTGCTTTTTCCTGTCAATTTCTTTGATGTTCTTCCAGGAGATGTGGTGGACCGTTCTGCTCAAATGTACATTTGCAAAGAACTTAAATCACCTTCGTGAGCCCTGTTGAGATCTGGAGGCTGTTCCCTGGCAGCAGATTCCAGGCTGGGGTGGATTTTCTCAGGGAAGTTCATTCTGATGTTAAACACCTGAAATGAACCTGGGGACTCTTGAGAGCTGTGACCAAAAGCTGCCAAAAGAAGAGATAAAATAGAGGGACCCAGGAGGTGCCTCATTAGCCCTCAAGAAGTGTTACAGCGCAGCCTTGGGGGACATGAAAATTGGCAGTTGGGAATGGACACAAGGACATTTTTACATCCGATTCCTTGTTTCTGAAGGTAGCCAACTTCAGAGGATGATGAAAAACATTTTCCTAAGGCAGAGCAAACACATCCGTGTAATAGTTTAACCTAACTCCCGACTGTAAAAGCTTGGGGCAATCCAACAGCCCTTGCTATTTTGTATTTTTCCCTTCAGTATGATAAAGCTGCACTGAAGACAAATGGAAGTTTTCAGTCTGATATTGCATTCACTGGAAAACATTGATTTACTTTGGTTAAAACAATGCAAAAGCCCACATCAAATTCCTTGGTTAGGAAAAAAGCACACAACAATCAAAGGGGAGAGTCCCTATGTTCTTGAAATGAAACACTCTGACTTGCTGTTCTGAAACCAATTTACCTTGAAGCGCACCTGGTTTTACTTTTAAAAGATAAAAAGGCCTTCACCATCTCATTCCCAAATTCCATAAACTTGGAGTTTAAACCAAGACCAGTAAACCAAAAAGCAACCATTTGTGCACTTGTGCGTTAGATGCTTTTGTCACCTGTAAGCTTCTCCATTTCACTCTGCGTCATATTACATTTTTGGTCTTAATGCTGTCCTGCAGTGATGAGTTCCACAGTTGAATTGGACACATGTTAAGAAAGGATTTTCCTACTTCCCTCCCAACTAAGAGCCTTCCTTGAACTTCAGATCTGTTTTCCTTAGCGTATTTAAATAAACTGCGAGCTTGCAAGGGAGTATATGCACTCATCATTTAGCTCAAGGTGCATAAGAAGCACGTAAGAGCTCAAACTTATTTGGTTCTGTGGGTCTGTGCTTTAGATAGCTGGCAAAACTTCTGACTACTCTGTTCGCATAAATTGAAATTTAAACCTCAGCTCAATCTCAGAGCCTCAGTATGAAGCAGGGAGCACATCCATCTGACCCACCAAAAACCCTTCTTGGGACGCTGCATTGTGCTCAAACAGTGAAATATTTTCCAGTGAACAGCAGCTCAGAAAGAATTATTTTATAACGTTACCTGCTCTACTTGGGTGCATTTTCTGCTCATTTCCTTCTACTGTGCCAATGCCTCTGATCCGCCGTGGTCTGGTTACGACTTAGGGAGCAGGGGGCGTCTTGCACAGCTACTTGTGCAAAGCTGAATTCGGATGTCAGCAATTTGGTATTCTTACCTCCTGCTGCGCGATAGGGACATTTTCTACGGCGTGACAGCTGAGTAATCTCTCACTGCATCTACCTCAGATTAAAAACCCCTGAAAATCTCCTGCCTGTAAAGACTGCCAGGCAAGCAAGCATAGGGTGACAACAATCAGCTTGGACTCTAGAGATGAACTAGAGAGAAATATCTAGAGATAAATAATTACCTGATGGTTATTAGTAGCTTATTAACACAGATCTGATTTTATCATTGCAGGTGAAATTTTGTATGAAAATGTTTGATAATCAATGACAAAGGTTTCACTCCCTGCCATGGTAGGCTGCAACATCCTTGAGATAGCATAGCAGTAAAATGACAGAAACTCCTGACACATGAAAAGGTAAAAGATAACTGTGGGAAGCATATGAAAAGAAGGGACTTGGTCCTATACCTGCACAGACATTTGCTTCCAGAAGCCCAAAGCTGAGCATCCACTCTAGGAAGCCAGAGCTAACACAATATTCCTTAGAAATTCTTTTGCATTAGAGGAAATGCATCTATACACATACATATACTTGTGTGTGTGTGTATATATATATATATTTTTTTTTTTTTTAAGTTACAAGAATGATTTCCCCTCTTCAGTCATTTAGGGAGAAATCACCCCCGTGACTTGGGATAGAAGGGCTGCCGCCTTTTTAATCACCACACCTTTTGGGTTTCCTACGAAAGCAGTGGCAGCCAGAGCTGAGCCTCAGCACAGGCTGACCCAGGCCAGCCCCTTCCCCACTTGCCCATGTCACCGTGGCTTTCAGGCAGAAGAACGCAAAGCAGTTTCTCTTCTTTTTTTTTTAGTGTGAATGGGTAAAATACTTAAGCTTTGAAATAACTAATTACCCTCCCTTTTTGCTATCCCAAGGACAGTTTCAAAGAAAACGACAGAGAATTGCTGATAACTCCCATATATTTTTAGATAGCAAGGAGAAAAGCAGTGAGGCTTTGAAGAGGGTGTATGTGGCAGGCTGAGCAAGAGCCTGCCAGAAAGTGTCACGTCCCTGCCACCTTGTGACAAGGCGCTACAACTGCAAAACCCCAAATCCCGCAAGCTCTGGATCTTTCGGTTGGACCTGGCTCTCCTCCAGGGTGCCCAGAGGGAAACACAAGGGCAGGTGTCCACCCCCAGGGCTTCATGCAAGGCCCAAGGCAGGGTGAAGTCACTGCCATGCTGTTTGGGGACTGGACCCTCTCTGCAGGTGGCTTGCCCTCTCCCTGCAGCCGAGGTCTATCGCAAGCCCTGTTTAGCCAACATGCAGGTGCTCTGTTAGGAGCTGGCAGGGGCTGAGGCCTTTTAGAAGATCTCTGGGCTGCCTGGACGAGAGGAGAAATACTCCCGCCACAGGGAATGGCACCTCAGGAGTTCCCGCACCGAGGCAGCAAGAGCAGTGGTCCGTACTGGAGTGTGGATATAATTTTTCAGTCGTTGGTTCTGGTTTTCCTCCTAGATGGAGCTCTGCAGAGTGCTTCAAACTTGGCTGTTTAAGAGAGGGGAAAAATAGGTTAGCCAAGTTTTTTATCCAGACTTATCTGATGTTTTTGCCTGCTTTGCCTCTTCCTGACTTCCTTGTCCTAAGAAAACAGCTGCCTTTGGCCTTCTAAGGGGAACTTTTATGTAATTCTTGAAAAAAAAAAAAAAAAAACCAACAAAAAAGTGAGTGTCTTATTTTTAAAGCCTCAGCCAAGGAGACACGTTATCACAGCTTCTCCATCCCCACTGCATGCAGAGCTGTGGCACTGAGCCAGCGCTGCTCCTCCTCCATTTCGTTCCCAAATCTGCCGGCAGAACTGAAAGGTTACTTTGGTTTTCTATTGTTCTGGCTTTCCTGCAAAAGATCTTTTAGTGCTGTTAGCCCTTGATAGAAAGGGCCTTCCTGTCTCACACGCTATGTGACAGGTTACACAAGCTGCAGCAGCCTTCGCTCCAGCTGCGGAAGGGTTTCTTCTTCCACTGGAGCCTAGCTGTCCCAGGGGAAATCCAGCTCTGCTACGCTGGTGGCTGCACACATGCTGGAAAGAAGCCATCGCTGTCATGCAGAGCTTGCATACAGTTTTTCAATGGTATTTAGGCACCTAACTTGGCTCCCACGATAGAGCTGGGCATGCAGATTTGTGCCTCTGATGCTGTAAAGGATGAGAGGTCATCTGTGTAAGACAAGCGCGTTATCTTCTTTAATATTTGTTTTGCAGAGATGCAAACATCTGGAGGAAGAATTTTGCATTGCAATGAGTTTTCCAATGGTAATTGCATGCTACAAAATTTCAGTGCAGAGAAACGGTCATCAAAAGCACGCTGGCTAAGGGTGCAGACACACATTATGATGACTACAGCCAACAATTTAGGTAAAGCGGGTGCCCACCACCATTTCTTGGCGAGGTCACTAGTGCCTCCACAGGACATCTACAAGGCCTCCAGGAATGTAGCCAAAGAAGGGGACTGGCAAATTTCAGCGACAAATTATAAAATGCAGTTGAAAGAATTTGCTCTGCTCAACACCACGAGGCTCAGCTTTCCACAGATACTGTAACAGGTTGGTTTCACCGTCAATGAGAAGACAAAATGTGTGGTTATATAGTCCTAAAAGCAATCAGCCGAGTAAAGGAAGAAAGTGGAAAGCCAAGAGGTTCACCATCATTGCTCATGTAAGAAACAAGGGGTAGCAAGTCAGGGTATCAAAGTTCAAAACAACAAAAGGAGATAAGGAAGTGGCTTGAATGCCTATGGAAGTCATTGCTGGAGGGTGGTGAGGACACAAACAGCTTACGTAGGCTCAAGGGGAGGCTCAAAAACATGTGGAGAAGAAATCTTCTGAGAGTCACTGAATGCATAAAACCACATCCCCATCAAGAAATTTTTGAATGAAAAATAATTATACAAAGAGGAAGCAGTATCATATATGCTTGTCCTTTTCTTTCTGTCTTTCAGGTATGATTTTAGATACCTTTCAGAGTTCTAAAAGTGGTCTTTTTAAATAATATTAAGTCGTATTAAAAAGTATGTTTTTTACACTATTGCAGACTTAAGAATTGCCAACAATGGGGTCATGTCAGTCTTTATGGAGCAGGGCCGCAGAAACATGTAACAGGAATTTGATAGGATAAGTCACTCCACAGCGAGTGCAAACTTTCATACGAGTTGGCAGTTCAGCCCCTCTTCATCAGAAATCTAACTAGGACAAGCCAACCTCCGGCATCACGAATGGCAAGATAGTAAGAGACACATTGAGGACATGCCTCAAGAATAACACCGATACATCTTCCACATGAAGTAATAGTATGGATGCAGCCTTAAAAAGCGCTATACAAAAGAGCAGACAAGTTGTCCAAATCTCACATAATGGTAACCAAACCAACTAAAACTAGCAGACATTACCAAATACCCTATATATCTGAGACTACGGAAGGACCGGGGGGAAGAGAAGGTGACTGGTCCTTGCACTTTTCAGTGGGGCAGGTTCCACGAAGAATTATATCCCTAAAGCCTGGTACGTGTTTCTTACTTGACCTGTGTTCAAGCACATACTAGGAGTCACCAGATTCTGGGTGGATTTTTTGAATACGTAGTCCAGACAGCTGCAGATACAAAGTCTGGAATAAAAGCACATTAGATGTTCTATTTAGCTGTATTGATTATGTCACTTGAATCATGGTCCCCTGCATTGTGTCAGGTAGTCAGTGGGTTTTGGATCAAATCGTAGTAGCAAATGCTAAGTTGCAACAGTTTACTGACCCATTACAAATTGTTTGACACCTGCACACCTCAATCCCCAAGACTTTCAGTGCAAGAATCCATGTGAAGAAACCTCATGTCTGCAGCTCTTTTGTCTAGCCAGGCCAGCACTGCCAAGCTGGAAAGTAGGATTTTGCTGGAGTGGGGGCACTGCAATTTTGGAGGTACAAAAAAAATGATCATTCATCCTTTCCCACCCTCATCTTTTAGATGATAAATGTATTTTGTAGAGAATCAAATTCTTACATCTGGGTACAAAGTTTATATCTTTCCAGAGGTCTTCCTGAGACAGCCAAAACAGTTAGTCAGCAGTAGGAGTAGAGATAGGCAGATTTGGTGGAAATAGTGCACACAGAAGCTCTTGTCCATCATAACGGAATTAAAGGATATCAGGCAATGAGACTGGCATGCTTAAAGTGCAGACCTAGTGAATATACCTTATGCAATTTTTTATTTAACTGCGTGGTGTGTTTCTGAGCAGCTGGCTTGATAAAACAGCTAAATCTTGGTAAGTGGAAATGATATTTGATTGCACACCTATGCCCTCGCTTATGGATTTATTGCTTATGCACAAGAACAGTTAGATTTGCTGTAATAGCATCAAGACACCAGGTACAGTTTATATATATATATTTATGTATATATTTTGTCAGATATATAACAAAAAACTACTTGGGTAAATCAATGCAGAAAACAGTGCTGGGGCAAGAGCCATTCCTTTTAAAGCCAATCCAGTGTTAATTTGCTCTTGCAGATTTGTACCACCTGACATCTTTGCAGTAATGGTCTGATGCATCAAAGCAGGCACACAATCAGCTCTAAGGATATTTTTAGACTGTCCATTCATATTCAGCAAACCTGGCAGCACCAAGATTTGAGCAGCGAGTTCTTAACAGTGGTACAGTGAACTCCTGAGGGACTTTCCACTCATAGAAGCTGGCAGGCCACTTTCCACTTAAACAGTTAAGTAACTCCACGCTAGGAGTACTTTTGAAAGCCTCCTTTAACCAGAAGAAAAAGACCTGCTTGGAGAGACGATGTTTGAGAGCCTGTCAGAATCCATTTGAACACACTGTTATCCCAGCACAAAGTGGGAGCTTGAAAACAGCAGACGGGCTCATACTTCTAAGCCTTCCCCTATGCATCTTAGCTATGTCAAGATAGGCATCTGAGGAGAAATACGTATACCCTGAAGATGTAGTTCAAGAGCTCTTTGGATGGATAATTGATTAAAATAGTCCTTGCATGGAGGGTAAAAGCAGGTCACAGGCTCTTCTTCTGAACTGAGCAGCACGTACCCATTCATTAGCTTTTTTTGGCAGGATCAAATAACAAAAGTGTTGATGCAGTGTTTGATATCTACAGAAAAAGCAGCAGTAAGAGAAAAAAAAAGGAATGGGGATCAAAAGAAGGTCATGGCACAGAGAGGTTGCAGAGTCTCTACTATTTCATACAAGAAGTCCTAGAAGCCACCATAGATGCTTGGGGCCTGTGTACGTTATGAAATCGGTGGATCAGCATTATTAAAGATGCTTAGCTCTGCCTGTGAAGGTTAACAGAGGTGGTTTAAATAATAGGCTTGTAAAGGTACGAGTTGGCTCTGTCCCCACACTGAGCCAACAAGAGGCCAACACACATAGTTAATACTGTCTTGGGTCTAGGCTGACTTGCCTTGCCTTTAAACCTTCTCCACCTGGTAAAGTGGCAGTGACAATTCCCCTGTGCTACCTGAAAAAGTCCCTCGCACCTCTGGCCAGGGTCTCAGCCTTAAACACCCCTTGTTCTGGAATTCAAAGGCACATTACAGGACCCTTTATATGTAGTGTAAGTGGAGCTTAGAGACAGAGCAGTCATGGGTCCTGTTATTCTCAGCTTTGGTGTGGGTGGATTCACACCCCATTGACTTCTACTTTGAGCATAAGACTTTAAAACCCTGTCAACAGCAGAGATGTTTTCTAAAACATTCCTGCCTTTGTTAGCACCAGCTCAAATTCATACAGTCCTGCAAGCTAGAGGTGATCAGCCACAAACAACGGATTTAACGCCATGGCAATTACACCTCATAGATTAGATTGGGGCCTGATGACATGGTGTTAAGTATGCCTGTGGCAACCAACAACCTGTCTGTCTTAAGGCTGCTTGCAAGCAAGAAGAGATTTCGCCTGTCCCACAATATTATGTGCTCTTACATTTTACAGAATGGTTAGCCGCAGAGTCTTTAAGAAAAAGCAAGGATTTTTGAAGAGTTCTACTGTAAGTAAAAGCTATTCAAGGGAGGAAAAAAAAATTATATCCAATGCCTCTGAAAATCCCATAGGAGTGGACTGCAGAAATATTTCTCCAGGCATGACAGTTTAAGAAAGAAAAAGTGTAAACAGTGTAGAAATAGAAATAAATTCTAGATTTAATGTGCTGTGATGGACAGGGTCCTTAGGTCTCCTCCTCATGTAAAAGTTTGTGTAGTCTCTGTGCCGAATGGGCATTGTACAGCTCAGGTAACAAGCCTATGGTCATAGTACAGCAATGAGGGGAATGGAGGAGTTGCAAGAGATAGGAAGGATAATTTCCTTTGGAAGAGTAATTTTTTTGGTTCTCTAGCAGCAGGCGTTTCAGGGAGGAATGCTCTTACCTTGGTCTTGGTTGAAGATGTTTTACTGTGGAGAGTGCAGTAAGAGTACGTATGAAATCAAACTGACCCCAGAGCTGTGCAGTTTCTGCCCAAACACCATGTGTTCAGCATGGATGTATGTATGTCTGGTGCATATGTAGTTCTTTGGCAGATCATCCAAGACCTACAGAGAAAAAGTCTGTCTTAAAAAGCGTGGAAAGACACAGGTATTTCTGTAAGAACAGATACGCTCCTCCTCACCGTATCTGACTACATGAGGATTTTTCCAGCAGATGGCAACAGCAGACCAATTTGTAGTGCAAGGCCAGCGTTTGCAGTCTGCAGAAAAGCTCTCCAGGCTGTGCTATACCCAATGCACCTTCCTCAGATCTGCTTCTTCCTCTCCCTGTAACATGCCTGCTTAGCACCCCAAGGCACAGTTAATATAAAGTGCAGAAGAAATCAGCACTGCAGATAACTGCAGTATAGACTCTGGAGCTCTCGGTTTCTGACCTTGTTGTGTTTACAGGCCTTAAAACATACCCTCTGCATTTTAAACAGCCTAAAAAGATGTCTCTCCCTGAATAAGCATAATTTATCTCCTATATATCTTCTTTGCAAAATAATAGTGAAAAGGGCAATTAGGTTGGGAACACAGACAAACATGAATGATAAATATACAATGTGTCCCACCTGTGTTTTATCAAAAGGTGTCTCTTCCCTGCCAGGTGCAGAAGCCGAATGCACGGACCAAACTTTTAACCACATTCCTGTCATTGCTTCTGAGCCATCTTAAACAGCTGCTTTGAAGGAAGTGCTTGTTATTGCCTTAGAAATGTGATTACCCTGCTTGAAACTGTAGTCTTGGCTCTTGGTCTGGAGGAAACAGTTTTGCCACGGACCTCAGGTGCTGCAGAGGCTGATATCCATGGAACGATCAGGGAGACTCCGCTGCTGAGCTCCACCTCACTCTTCCCAGGCCCTGGGGAAGGCGTGGGAGTTGTATTTAGTAATCATCACCCCTGTGACATTGTTTTTCCATCAAAATTATGAGAGCACTATTGTTTTTAATAAATAGCAACGCTGTTTTCTCATTTGCAAAGTAGAATACGAAGACATATAAAACAAGAAAAACTTACAGCTGAACACTCCAGTCTTTTTCTCCAAAACTCAAGCAATGTGTAGCTTTTCCCTTGATCTGAAGTACAAGCCAGATTCATGCAGTGCAAATGACCACTCAGGTGTAATACAAAGTTTGGGGAGCACTGGAGAGGCTGTGAATGTCAACTGATATTCCTTCAAAATAAAAAAAAGCAGAAAGAATCAGTTTGTAATGAATCCCCTGCAGAAATTATACAAGGGATGGGCGGGGGAGAAATACCTGAAAGTCAAAGCCATGCTTCAGTGGGGTCTAAGCTAGTGATTTTGCAGTGTGGCTGTACACAATTTGTTTTTCACTGAAATGAGTGAGCAGCGGCCATCTCAGGGCAGGGAACACATCAGCTGCGGCTCAGCAGGAGACCTGGCTGTAAGAAGTGTCAGGCTCTGCGGGTTGTTGTCCCCAAACCTCTCTTAGTTGCCAAGAAAAGGGCGATAGTGATTGTTGTTATTGCTGTGTTTGCTAAATGAAAGAGCTGCTGCAATGCTCCGTCCTCTTCATTTGACTGATGCTCTCAGTTGTGTTGCAGGTGAATGCCAGAATTTAGCCGTTTCACTTCCCTGGGTATTTTCTGTGCAGGAGACTGCAATGCTATCTTAACTCTTTTCTGCTCTCACATACTTCTTCAAGAATACACCTTCAAGAAAAAAATGGTATGTTGAAGAGCAAACTGCCTTCTAACTGCCTTAAGATCTTTTATCACTCATGGCAACTCATGACACACTCACTGCATGTGTTATCTTTCTGTTAAGGCTGCTTACAAATGATGGGAATAAATCCAAATCTAATGGAGAAAATTTCCTTTTGTTCACATTTCAATACAGGGGCAGAATTATCACCTTGGAAGGGACTTTTCTCTACCATTCGTAGGTGAAAAAAAAAATAAATAAATCCAACATACAAATGCCTGCCACACCACAGCACACAAAGCTACTGCTTTTAATTAGTTAGGCTGAAGGCTTTTCAGTTGTTCTTTTGCTCTTCTAATGAGGAGGACTGTGAGGTGTCTTTGAACTAGCTACAGACTTGAAAGATTTAGTAAACACGGATTCTTTATACCATTTCTGGTAAGAGCTTTTCTTGACAGATGCCGCCTTCCTCCTGAGGTTTAGACCACAGTTTGATTTTTTTTTTTTTTTTTTTTCCCTTTAACCTCTGAAGCATTTCATAACATGATGGGCAAGGGCCCAGCAGCAATTAGACTGATTGAGCATTGGAAGTGTAGACAGAAGAAATGGCTGGAAATCATTGCTGTTCTCAAAGCTGACACCGCTGGGGCCTTAGGTCTCAATCATTGCTCTCATATTTTTGAGGGGCCCTCTCCAGCAGCCCTGGTGCACACAGACCTTGGGTCCTGCTGGAGCTTGGATACTGATTGTTGAGATATTCACAGAAGCTGTGCTGCCTGCCGCAAGCCCCCCAGGACAAATCAGGTCCTCCCTACTGCTGCTCCAGTGTCATGCCTACAGAGGTAGGGAGGGAAGGAGAGGAGCACGGGCTAGCACGACGGCAGTGTACAAATTGCCAGGTGTCACGTGTACTGAAGAGGAAGTCTATTTTTTGAAAGTTTCCATCATGATATACAAAACACGGAATACTTTCAAATCTGGCTGTGATAGCCTGGCATGATGCCCTGGGTCATGTCTTACATAAAGAGTTATTTGTCTTCTGTCCAATGCTCTTTGTCCTACTTTAGTCCCAGCTAATCACCAAAGCTACCTTAAATCGTAACAGCCAGGCCTCCGTATGACTGTGCTTGCTCTTGCTTAGCTCAGGGACCCCTTCCTATTCCTCAGACTTCAGAAACTACCAAAACCCTTGTTCTCCTGTTGGCTACCTACTCACAGCCCTCCTCACACCGACTGGATTACCTTCCAGCTTTTCTAATGCGCATGGCATGGTGGTCAGGGACCCCCAAGTGTATATCGTCTATTTGAGACATGATTATATGCTTGAGAAAAACGTTGAGTGATATTGTAGCTGTGAAGGTACAAGATCATTAGCCCTGAAGGTTTGAAAGCCCTCTGATTATGTCAAGAACACACTCATTAGCCTCCAGATGATTTACCTGGCTGTTAAGCTGGAGAGGACCATTTCCATGTGTTGGGGCTGGTTCAGTCTTCATCCATGCTGTGAGAAGGTGCTCATCCAGTCCTGGGTTGATACCACTACCCTGGTCGACAGAGGCTTGCACACATCCGCCCATCAACACAGGCAGTCTTTGATGCCATACCACCCTGGAAGAGATTCAAATGAGCCATTTAGACTGTGTTTGGCAATGCCATCGAAGCCTGCACTTGAATCCCAAATTTTGATAGGCGGCTGCAGATGTATGTCCATCCATAGAGATCCAAGGGAGGGACTCTGGGGGAGCCCTTTGTGATGACCTGAGGGGCCCAAAGGGTCTGATCCTGACATTAAGGGCTGCTGTGCCCAGGAGACAAGTCAGGACAAATCAGGATTCAAGCTGATTGTGCAGTGCAATATTCCTTCAGAGGGAGGAGGCCCTGAATCCCTTGAGTTACCTTGTTCCCTGAGGTTTATCGTAAAGAAACCAAGTGAGTTGTCCCTGTTCTACTTAAAGCTTGATGGAGTAGGTTCAGATGGACAGATGCTGTGAGCTGTCGCTGGTGCAGGCTAGCAATTTGCCAGGAAACTTTACAAGACAAAACGTATGTCCCAAAAGTCATTTGAAGACATTCTGAACTTTAGAGAAGTTCAACTGCAAAGGTCAAAGGAAAATTAAAACGTACAGGCTGATGCGCAACCGCAAGGGACAGGAAAGGTGGACTCCAATATTGAAACACCCATAAACTTCAACTGTTTCTCAACAATGTTATATTCCTAATGGGAGAAGGAAATAAAGAAACATACAGCCCCTTAGTCCAAATGAAAACTATTCAGAGTAATTAAACTTGCATTTATCAACACAGATAGCCAGCACAAAAATATCAGCATCTCTTTTCTCAGCAGCTATCTGATAAAGGCCTTGTGGCTATAATATTGACATTTTTGTGACTACTACCTCGTTGAGGACTCACCTACTCTGTAATAAAAGATTTCTGCTTTAAAGCACCAAATCCTCTTTAGTGCAGCCAGTGTTTTACTGCTATATGTTGGGGCATACTGGGCAGCTTATTTTCATTCAGAAAAATCACACAAGCTCTACCAGTACAAAAGCCCGCTCCAGCAGCAGAACTGCAGCTGCCGTAATGCTGGCACTGGTGTAATTAGAGAGGTCAGAAATCAGGTAACACCACCAACCTAACTTCCCCCCCCTGTACTAGATAAAGCAAAGTACATGCCTTTAAAAAGTTAAAGCTGCTGAGGTTAATGCATTGGCATTTGGGGTGGTTTTTTATTTGTGCTGTACTCTTGCACCCTGTGCCAGGTACTGCATGAACACAGTAAACCACGATTTTTGCCTGGAATTTATGAATATTCGGTTATGGGCAGCTTTAAGCACCAAACTGAATTGGGACACAGTACACGGCAGTATAATTTGTTGAAATAAACTGGTCTACTGGAGAACAATATTTTGAAAGATTTCAAATGTTTGGGGAAAGAGTTGGCAAAGTCTGCAATCCATTTCACTCTTCCCATCATGAGGTAACCTATCATCAAACACTGGCTTCTAAAACAAAATTTGGCAGATTTGAAGTTTACCGCATTATGTCTCCCAATCTGCTTTCTTAGCCTTTCTCTTCCTCCAATGTTGAGGCTGCATCACATTTTCCTTACTATTCAGAGAAAACACAATGTTTTGCCAATACGCTCCTTACTTTTGGTTATTTTTAAATCTCTGCGAAAGCTCACACTTTCTTCTGTAGCCAATGACTATTGTTTATGGAAGTAGTTCCAATTTACTTTCTATAAGAAAAATATATTAAAAAAAAATTAATCTACTGCCTCGAAAGCACTGGAAGTATTGGCATTGTTCTCCCGCATTGTTTTACTTACAAAAAGGAATTCTTTAGGACCGCAGAGGCATTGAGTCTCCTTCGCTCGCTCTTTTCCACCCCCCCTGCTCTCAAACAGTGGCTTTCAAGCAGTGACCTTTTCTTTCGCGGAGGCCAGCTTGTTATTTTGGGTTTGATTTCCCTGCCGATTGTTCTGCGTTTCCTCCTGCGCTGCCCTGCGGCGAGGCCGCTGCCGCTGTTCCCGGTGGGGTGACCACCCTGCGCTCGTAACCCAACCGAACACAAAGCCGGGGCACTCTCAGGTTGCTGCATGTAACCATGGGAAGAGCCAGGCTGCTGGCAGCCTTTCCTATCGTCACACAGATGGCCAAAAGAAGCCCGTCGCTCGTAAGAGCCGCAAGTTATAAACATCTGGCAAAAGCAGTCATTAGCCACCGTGTACACGTGGTGTATAACCATCGTTCAGATGCTACAAAATGCAAGAGCAGCTGTCTAGAACTGCTCTCAAAGAGCTTCATCCATGAGTGCCATAGTAAGACCCACGTAAAAGCATGATATTAACTTGTGTGCCTAAACAGCCGATATACGTCTCTGCAAATTACCCAGTGGGAATAAATACTTGTCAGCAGATGCATGCTCTCTTTCTCCTAACAAGGTTTTTCCCTAACATTACAAACCTTTTGGAAGGACACGCAGAATCCATACCGTTTCTCACAGTACCTCTGCAGGACCTGAACTAGTTTGTGTCACTATAAAACAGTGAACCCACAAGCAAAAAGGAAACATATGAGGCACACGTAGGTTCCAGTGCAAGCCTTGAAATTATTTAAAAAATTCCAATACGATCTTTAAACAAATATCTTAGCTACTTTAAACATACAGGAGCAAAGTCCAGCCAAGGTGAATTAGCTTGTTTTGGTTTGTTTTGAAAAAACAAAGGTAAGTTATACAATATAGATTTACTGTGCTGAAGGAGCTCATCTTGAATTCTGTATACTGTCACTAAGCCTGGCAATGAATCCTGTCAAAAAATAAACTGGTACATCTCAAATATACTTAGCATGCACTTAACATGTGCATCTTGATTCCTTGAGGAGTGCTGCAGGCCTAGGAATCTGGAGCTCCCAGGAAACAGGCTTTATTTTAGAAGCAACATGTTCTGGTGTATTCATAATAAAATATTCTCAGAAATTCTGGTTCTCCAGGAATTTGAAAGCTACTAATTTCGGTCTGACTCAGACCAGCTGTGAAGAGACAAGGTTTCTTCTTTTCTTGTGAACTTGAAACCCTGCTTTTCAGCCAAAGCCTGTCAAGACCCTGCTCTCAACTTGCATGTACAAGGCGCAGAGATAATTAGTGAAGTCTTTTAAAGACCCATTTCATTTTGAAGTCGTTTCTATTTCAGAGTTCAAATTGGGACAAAGTGCATTCTTTCACCCAAAATATTTGTAGAACTCTTCACTTCCGTTTCTTTCCCAAGAATAGTCTCCATCTGCCACTGACTGCAAGAAAAAAAACAATGTCTGAATTTTAAAAAATGCTTGCCTATCCTTATGTCCACTTTGTAATTTTGCAAGCTTCAGAAAACTGACAGAGCAGGTAAAGGAGAAACAAAGATGGTTCTAATACAACCTTTTAATTGCTTCGTGCTTACTTCATGGTGAGGCATGGTAGGATGCTGAGAACCTGTGCTAGTCAAACTCTGAATGGACTTCACTAACAGTATAGGTAAAGCTTTAAATAATTACAAAGTGGAAAACACAAGAAAATTCCCCCCCCCCCCCCCCCCCCGAATCCTCGAACCTTGGCAAACTTCTACTGTGTTCTGAAACAGAGTGTGAGACAGAAGGAAGGTGACAAAAAGGAGAAAAACAACATCTGAAATTTAAAAATGTTTTCTAAAAATTGAAACAAGATGAAAATTTAAATGTAAGGGAAATATTTTGCACCACTAAATACTTCGTATGCAAAAGTCTATATTTTGCAAGATAAATGTTTAAGACACAAATGTTGGCCATCTGTAACTGCAGCAGTGAGCTAGGCAGCAAGATGGAAAAGGTGTCATGGCAAATTGCCTTTTCTCCATCTCTTGAGCACCGCATTTAAATGAGCTGGCCTGTGTCCCAGAAGCAGCAGTGCCATATTTGTGTTGTGAAAAACGCAAGGTGCTCAGCCCAAGACAAGCGGCTCCCCAGCAGCCCCGCCATACCGTTTCTTGTGTCCACGCTAGCTGTTCCAGAACTGCTTCAATAAGAATCTCGTCATTGAGCCCAGAGTGAAAAATTTCCCCTATTTCTGCTTATAGACTTTTTGCTATATAACTTTTTGCTCCTTGCAAGGAATTAGGGTTAAATACAGGAATACGCTATCCAGAAGTAAAAAGCCAACGAAATATTTATAAGTGGCTCTCATGCAATTGTATGCTTGCTATTTTTGTGTGCTTGTGTGTGTCTGAGTACAAGTACAAATGCACACAAATATCTTATAACTAGAATGTTTGTGCATGTTCAGTGGCTCAGTTTCAGTACACCTATATACTCTGATGCTCATTATAAGAAAAATGTACGATTCTTATTTTAAAAATAGCCCTTATGAAATATCTGAAAACATAAAAGCACCTGCCTCACTTCAGGGTCTGACACAAGACATCTTCCCTGAACTCATTTTATCTAGAAGTATGTATACTCAGCATGTATGTAACACTGTTCATGTGAGACACTTACCCGAGCGTACTTCAAAGTTTATTTTAAAATATCTGAGAAAGTGTTCACTTCCTCCTTCGATCCCTTTTTTAACCCGTTCTTAACACGTCTTCTCACCCTTTCATTGATCCCTCTCCCTGGCATACTTCTATTCATCTCACTAATGAGAGACAGGTTGATTTCTATCATTTGACCTTTGGTTGCCTTATTGATGCAGTGACTGTCGAGAGGTGGTGCCACCAATTGCCATTTGGTGGCAGCGGCAGGGAAGCTCAGTTAGAGGACAGAGATGTATGCTGGAGTACTTGATGCTCAGGTGCAGAACGAGGTGCAAGGAAGTTGGAGCTACGCCGATTTACATGAATTGAGTATCTTTCACCTTAATTATGAGGATTTTTTGAGCACTAAAGCTAAACTAGAAACTGGTCAGAGCTTCATGGCAACAGTAAGTTTGGTCTTTGTTTTAAAATGAACGACTGTCTTTTCAAAATTGGAGATTATCTGCTAAATGATTGCATACCTATACACATGACAAAAGATTAGCACCTTCCATGCATACCTTCCCGTCAGTGTTATTCTTACATGCCCAGTCACCTCTGCTGGTCCACTCTGAGATGTGAGCTGTGAGAAATGCAGCTGTTGAATTATAGGAAAAGTTAAGAAAGTGATTTGGAAGGCACATCTTTCCAGCAGTTCAAAGACAGTTCAAATGGGTTTAGTACTGTTTCTTCTTTCTCTCTCTGTGTCTTTAAAATTCAGTCTTTGGTGTCTTTTTCTCTTTTCCCAGGTGTACACATTAAAGAAAGTTGAACCAATCATCAGGCTGTCTCCCGTTGTCCATGTTAGTCCAGCCTTACTTGAAGAGATGATATATTTGACAGATTTTAGCTTGGCTCTATCACTCTGCATTTCCCCCTTTTTTTCACTCTGTACTTACGATCTGTGATGGGTAAATCTCAAAAGATTAGAAGTCTGGCTTGGATAAGCAACTGTATGTTTGAAGTTTACTTTTCAATTTTGAGAGATCAGGGTCACTGCAACAAGCGTATGAATTATATGCTTTGAATTCATGGGATTTGAATGACCAGACTTTGGCATACGTCAGGGAGAGGAACAGCTAATAACTCTATTTCCCAGGAGCAACCAACACAGTTACAGTGCCCAAAAATTAAACAGGCCAAGGGGATTAATTGATTTTCAGTAGCATCAGGAGAAACGAGAGCTGAAGGCATCAGTGGATTGTTCTACTTTGGAGCAGAACTCAAATGCTGTACCTCATGTAAAGCTTAAAGGCTTTACCCTTTGGATGCTCTGGCCAGACACGGGGTAGGGGGTAGAGCTGAAGACTGCGAACGCTGTACAGATTGTGTCCTTACAGAAATTAAAATGTTTATACTCCCTGAATGGACCAGTAACTGGAAGGCATGTATATTGTCCTCCGGGCTGCAGAGTGCACTCTTAGCTCACCCTCCCTATGAGACAATGTTATTCTTAGTGTGGAAACCTTAACTGTGATTCTTCACTGACATTTGGCATCACTTTAAAATCAACTTTCCATAGAGATAGATCAACTCCAGAATTGGCCTTGACTGTGTTTTCTCACTGAAAAAGCAGACAGGAGATGAAAATCAAAGTTTAATCCTATTGCACGCTTTACCAAAGCAAAATACAATGCCTATCTGGGATATAGCATCTCTCTTTTTATTTATCTATTGTATGCCTGCGTAAAACTGTGACAAGTATGTTCTTGCTCTGTTTCCAAATATAATAGCATCACAGAAAACAGTTCTGATGAACAAAACAAACGTATCTACTTTTCATGTAATGTTTTACATTAGCTAAAAAAACAAAAAACAAACAAAAAAAATGGTTACAGACAACAAAAAGGCCTGACTAAAACTAGGGTGGTTTTGATGAAATTTTCCTTTGTCAGAAAAATTGTCATCAAAAAATTGTCATGAAGGGCCCTGTGGGTTATAAACAGGAGACAAGCAGTTTACAAGTGTTTGAGCTTTATATGTGCACACTTGCACAAGTCCAGACGTAAGCATTTTGGGGCAGAAGTTGGGTAGACATTACTGATATTGGCCACTGGTATCTGAAGTGGCAACCCAGATACTGCAGTTCTTTCGTGCAAAGAAAATAATTTCTCTAGTGTAGGCAAAATGGGTGCTGAGCTCTTTGAAAGATCTGGCCAATAAAAGTGGTACAATAAAAAATTTGTTTCCTCAAAAGGGTGGTATGAGGCTTGGGGAATGAATGTTTGTAGAGCACTCAGACCCTGGTATGAAAAGGTGCTGTAAAAGTTCAAAGTATTATTGTTATGGCATACTTACTCAGCAAGGCAGGGAAATATCAAAGGCTTTCTCCTCCCAGCTGGCTCGGTCTTATCTCGAGGAACTGTTGGTGGGTGGTGATTGCTCTCAGGGACTGGTGATGACAGAGGAGTGAAGGCACTAACCTCGCTTGCAGAGCTGCTCTGGGCACCCTCCTGGATCAGCTAAGGCCTCAGTTCCTCCTCAGTGCTTTTCGGTGCGCACACACCCTGTTCCCAGAGAAAAAGCCTGAAATAAAAACAGAGAGCTCTGACACCTGGCTAATGGAGGCACTCAGGCAAGGGCTTTCACTTGTGACTGGTACATTGGGAAATAATTGATACAAATTGCCTCAGACACTCAAGGCTGCTGATCCTTCTTCCCACAGGCTATTTTTAGGCCCAATTAGGCAGATAAAATGACACTGGAATTAATTTTTGTACGCTCTAATGTTTGGGCTTGCCTTTTTTTGCTTTTTTAATGCTTTTCTCTAGATATATAGTAAATGTCTGAATTACAAAAAGCAGACAAAAGGATTTCCTCCCCCCCTCCCCTCCCCGGCCCCGAGTAAGAGATGTTCAAGCAGTGAAAGGCTTGCTCACTGCAAAACCACTTACGGCTGATTGTAGGGGAATTTGCCTTCATCACCTTAAACCCAAAGCAAATAACGCAGTATGAAATAACACATATTGTTGGCATCAGGCTGCACGACAGCTCCCCTGGGTCTGCTGCAATGCAAAGGCTAGCAACCCATCCATCAGAAGAAGATAAAATACAATTAACTAATTAATTACATAAATATTTTGGGTGGGGAGATATGAATCAACTTATCTCTGGTATTACTAGCAAGCAGCAGCTCACAGTAATGATAAGACTGAGTTTTTCAAAGCCTTCTTTCACATTAAGAAGTCCAAATCCCCATGCTAAATCCCACCCCAAATTTCATGTTGATTGCTTTTGCAAGCTACTGAGGAACAAAAGCAGGGAGAGGAGCACAACTGGCAAGATAGTATTATTCACAGCTGTTATTACTAGAATTTATGGACTAACCATTCCCATGCTATTTGAACATAATTCATACATTTGGACTAAAGGGAGATCCATAAATGCTCTCCAGTAAAGCCCTCACCTGTGTAATGCTTTCTAAGATAAGCAGCTATTGTGACTGCAATGGAAAACGCAAAACCTGACTGCTGGCCGCCACAGTTATTGCGCTGCCACAAACTCCTCCAAAATCTTAAAGCTCCCCAGCCCTCTGCAATAGGCAAGTCTTGAACTGCATCTTCTGCAGCCAGGCTTGCAGGCTCAGAGGCTGGCAGTCAGAAGGGTGAAGTGTTGGCTGTGGCAAAGCCAACAGGAGTTTTGCCACTGACTTCAGTGGGGGCAGCATTTTGCCTTTGTAGCGTAAGCCGATGAAAAGCTCTGCCTCATAATCACATTCCTGTGGCTTAACATGTAAGTGCATGTTGGCTGTGCAGTGGTGACTGCTCATGTGCATATTTCTCAGCCTGCAGGACATGCCAGCAATGCCACTTGTTTTACCCCACAGGGGAAGGGAGGTATAAGAAGTTGGGTTTTTTTTTTTGCATTTGCCATGCACAGGACTTGTAGGATCAGTTACCACAGCATGTCTGATGCACAGCAGCTCGATTGCGACTGAGCCCTCAGTAACCTGAGCCTGATACTTGATGGTAGACAGTAATGAAAGGCCATGCGTTTATGAGACAGGGGACTGATGGTCCCAGGCTGGGCTGAAATGGGGTCCTGGGACGCAGGGGGCAGCACAGGGGGGACCCCTGGGGAGGCCGAGGAATGTTACAGCCTCTGAGTACTCCCAGGGCACTGACACAGGCGTCCTAACCCCAGGGAAAGAAATGCTTCATCTTCTGATGTAAAGATGTCACTGGTTCATAGCATTTTAAGTGGAACTGAGCCATGACCTCCCCTTATTCTGGTATCTTACCTCACAGGTTCAACATTTCACTGTGTAACCTTGTGTTAAGTACAATAATTTGACTCTGACTACAGTGTACCTTCACATAAACCAAGCTTTAAATAGTATCTGATATTTGGGAATTTTTTTTTCTAAGTCAGCAGAAATGAAATTTTTTTCTGCATTAGTAGTACCTTTTATAGTACCACACATACTACTTCTCCCTTAATTTCTTTCCGAAGGCAGCACATACATAACCTCATAACCTTTGGGTTTGAATTTCTTCTCCCCTGTATCTCCTAAACATGTCTCAGCACTAGAATGGCTGGTTACAGGGGAGTAATTAGGGCTTCCCAATAATGAACTACAAATCTGGGGCATAAAAAAAACCAAACCAAACTTAAAACTGAGCATCTCATGATATTTTAACTGCACTGAGGTGCGTTTATTTTAGACAATCCATACTGTAACCTAGCCTCAAAATATTGGGTCATAATAACTACTTACATGAACATGAGTAGGTCCTCATCCACTGAAAAAGTCCTTTAAAGTCTAGTTTTTACACCTAAAGACTTCATCAGGTACTTGCCCTGTTTCCTCTTCTAAAAGGATTCATAGTTACTGTGAATGTCTACCTCATCACCTACTTCCTTGGCCAGCACCTAAGTGCTTTATTAGCCTTTATATCTCTGCTTGTATTGAACTCTGCTTTGCAATAAAGTTTACCATGCCACGTCTGTCCGATCTGAACAGATCTGGTGCAGAGACCCAGTAACACAAAGATCTGTCTGAAAAACAGCTGGCAGCTGGTCATCAGCGAGGACTCTACCAAGATGATGAACCAATACTGAACTACCAAGGCAGCAAAAGGGATACTCACAGGCACAACACTGAGGCACATTTTTCTCCTGTCCTTCTCTTCTACTGAGATAACGGATTCTTAAAAAAAACCAGCTCTTAGCAGCTCCATGGCAGGACATCACTGCAAGGTTGTTGCCTGAACACAGCACCAAACCCACGTGTCATACCTTTGAGAAGGGAGCTGGGATTGAGCATAAAGATTGCTTAGCTGCACTAAGCCTTGGGTTTGGGTGTCAGTCCAGATTCTGCACTAAAAGCTGAATCTCACAGAGAAAAGTCACTTCTCCATAGTCTGTCAATAAACCTTTGTAAGAGGGGACGATGGAGGGGAGAGGAAAAAGGAAAGACTGCTCTAAACATCTGTAATGTTCAAAACTAAAAGACAGTAGAAGTTTATATGTAATAGCATTGTGTTGACACTATATATTTATGCATACAAGCTTTCTTGACTTTTCAAGTAGAAATTACTCCAAAGGAGCAAACACTTTGCTTCAGTCTCATTTTGTAATGCCCATAAACATACCAGAGATGAAAGCTACCTGGTTGATTTTGGGTAAAAATAGATGGGATTTTGAAAAGCAGTAAGAAATGCCTGGGAAAAGTGACCTACATATGGTCTTAATCATGCCAATGGATAACCCCCACATTACCCTTTAAAAGGTCATCTGATAAACATCAACATTGGGCTTTTCTCACAAACCCAACACCTAAAATTGCTTCAGGCTACTGTAATACAGCATGAGAAGTTAAATTAGAAGCATACATTTGCTAATAACACCTCTGAGAGAGAGTCTTCAAAAGCCTGTGCCCCCATTAATGGATTAGAAGACCAGCATACGTATCAGCAACTATACTTCATCCAAAAAGAAACAGAACAGGAGACAGAAATCAGCATTTTGTTCTGATTAGCTGCTTTGATTGATGTAAATTTCTTATTTACTTTTTTT
>VZTL01020457.1:49821-93940 GCA_013400535.1 Scopus umbretta | reverse complement strand
TTCTTATTTCCTTTTTTTTTTTTTTTTTTTTGAGTACATTGCTGCAAGCCTACCATTGGGGAATACTAGAAAGAATACCACTAGGAAGTAGCATTTTCAAGCTTTCCCCTCTCTCTTGTGGGTCCAGTGGTGATATTTCCAGAATACGTGTTGATGTGGCACACAAAATAAAACAGTCTCCAAGGAGCTGATAGTCTAGGATTCAGTTGTTTTCAGGAGTACCCAGAACACAAGTTACAGACTTGGAGATAAAACCCTTCAAGGATAAGAATAGGGTCATTAAATATTTCTGGAAATGTGATAATTCTGTATGAAACAATGGAAGAGATATTAAAAAAGAAGCAAGGGGTAATTAGTGAATACATTCAAAAGCACTTCTTTTTTTGTTTGAGCATCTTTCCTTCCGGAAGCAAATCCATCCAATTTTTCCCAGGTGCTAACATTTTGAGTTTATTTGTCCCAAAGGCAAGCAAGAAATATGTCTGATTGTCCAAGAAATAAGGATGAAGGCAAAGGGATTAAATCCTAAGGATTGAAGACTGTCTGAGAAATTGGAGAGCTTCAGGTGAAAGAAATTCTCTGTATCGAGGTTATTGGTGAGGTCAAAGAAATTTTTTAACTGGGGAGGAAACCTGTAACCTAGTGGGTTTTTTGGCAGGGGGTGGTGGTGTGTGTTTGTTTTTTCTTGCACCCAATTCAAAGCAGGACACGTTCAGTGAGCCTCTCCAGCAAATAAATAGAGGTCTGAATTATGCTAGCACTTGTAGGCTTTACAAAAGGCTAGATGGAAATGGAAATTTGCTCCCATTTTGATAGCCTCGTGCAGCTAGTCATAAAATTCTCTGCATAAAGTTTTTCATGGAATTTCCTATTTATTTCATCCCCACTTCATCTTTTCAGCTCACACATCAGGAAACATGATTTCCTCAGTGCTGGCTCTACGAGTCTTGCTCAAGAACAGAAGATCAGGCTGCGCTCCTTCTCCTTCAGATTTCATTCCCACCATGGAGGATTTGGTGGGGGTGGTATACACGCTTAATTTCCAAGCCTATTCAAGGTGAGCAGGGCATGACAAAAGTAGCCTTGCTCTTTCACAGACACGGTGGCTCTGAAGTCCTAAATTATCTGTCTCTAAAGACCTAAGTAATCCTCAAGTGTTTTCACTCCTGGACTCATGAGAAGGGTAGAGTAGTTCAATTAAATTTTCTTTCCCAGCTCCCACTGAAGAGGAAACATTTCTGAACCCATTTCTGCCAGGGTCTCTGCATTTAACAGGTCCTGCCCCCGCAGACTCCTATCTTAAGAGCATACAAGCAGAAGCAGGCTGCTGCAGCAGGAATCCAGAAGCTAGAGCTGTCAAACCAAGTCTTATTAGATACCAAAGGGGCTAATAAAAGAATGGACGTTTGTTGTACTTCTGGCAGGGATAGTTGCTGAAAAGCCTAGAGAAGGATCCTGGGACACCTCAGCTCCTAAGTTCCGATGGCTGTATTTCTAGTTGATCAATCTCTGTGTCTTTGCGGCTGAACTAACTTCCCACTTCAGGCTTTTGACAGCTGGACAAAGCAGGGTTTGAGCCGAGCCTTGCTTTAAGTAAGTGTGGAGAGATGTTTTCAGACTGACCTTGCCAAATCAGTCCCTGGCTTGGGGCGTTTGCCGAGATCCAGGAAAGATTTTCCCACTGAATTGCCACTGGGAAAAACTAATGCTATCCACAGTGATTTGATGGAGTATTGAAGTGACAAGCGTTTTGGGAGATATGAATCTACCTCATGATCTGCAGAGCCTCTAGCTTCATAAGGCAGAAGAATATACTTACACATGTTGATTTGGTGGTGGTGGAGGTAGTAACCGATTACAATCAGTGGTAGCTGATTATGAAGTATAATTTTCACAGAGACAAGAAGGAATACTTTTAATCACACTCTGGCTGTGTTCACAATTAACCTTCTATATTAAAGAGATAAGATTTGGCACAAGCTAATGTGGGCTTTCTTTGGCTTTTTGTTCTTAAGTTCACATATTTTGTTAGAGTACATTAGATAATGAGATGTAGAAGCAGGCATAGGGGTACAACAGGAAGCAGCAGAATAGCATAGAAGCAATGAACGGAATATAAATGCATAATCACAGAGAGCAAAAGCAAATCTTCCGCATTTTAACACTTTCATATATTTCCACACACACACACTTGTTTACTCTTGTTCTTTAAAACAATTAAAAAACAATTCAAATCAATAGCAAAACTGGCATTCAGGATTTTACCCTGATCTCCATGCTGTGTCGCAGTAGTTCCCCTCCCTCACTTGCTGCCCTGCTCTCTGTTTCTTCAGTCATTGCTGTACTAAATGACTATAATGTCACTGGGCTTTATAAGATCACTTTTGAGACCTAGGGCTGTTTTATTTCATATATTAACTTTGAGTATTTTTACAGTCTTTATCAGTGTTGTCCTGAGAAAATATTTTGCATGAGTATGTCTCACCTTAGTGGTAAATTCACTAGCTGGTACTTCTTAGAGACAATACTGAGCTTTTTACTATATCATAAAGAATTTCTGTTCTGCTTTTAAATATCAACTTCTCCATGATTTCTTTCTTAATGCTAATGAGATGCTCAGGCCTCTACTGAGTGTACCAACTTCTGCCAGAGCTGGAGAGATGGCACGTAGAGAGCTGACTTCATCATACTCACGTCGTTCTCCTCCTCCTCTCCATTTTTGGATGGCAGTGCCCTGCAGGAGACACCCAGGTAACACTGCCTGATGGGGCAATTGATGCATTGACCAAAACAGCACCAAGGACTGAAAAAGGGACTTAATGAGCCAAGAAGCATAAGCTGGGAAAATAAGGGCATAGGTATCCTGTTAGCATCTTACAAGCCTGAACTTGTGGCCTTTGTCCACGGGAGTAGAAAAGGTGTAGATGACAGCAAAACATGCTTAAAGGATTGCTCTTGATTTCTCTTTTCACCTGGCAATAGCTATCATCTGGAACTAGAATGGGACAAGTATCAGCCAGGACCATGCAGTGGGCAAGCAGCCATGCATCTTACGTTATCCTCGTGCTGCTCTGTACCAGTCTGGCTTCACACTTCTGTATTTACTGGTAACGTTCAATCAGGCACAATTGCAAAGATGAGCCTGGAATGAGTAAGAGAAAAATGAGTTGTCAATTACTGCATTTGGAGAACTTAGCAAAGTGTGTAAATAAGTGATGGTATTGATATCCTGACAGACTGCTCAGCCAGGGTACCGGAAATGGAAAAAGAAGAGTCTATTGATCAAATAAACTGATTTTTAAATCTAAAAGCAGGTTTAATAGATTAATAGCCCATTACACTGAATCCACTGAATTTGCTCCCCTAGGCAAATCCTCAACTTATACATACGCTGAAACTTCTCCGCCTAATCCAGTCAAGTTTTTCTGCTTTACACAGGGGGAAGCTGTGACCCCCCGACTTCAATAGCTATGCTGTGTGTCAAAGGCCAGGAACCCTGGATTATCTCACAGAAGTCAGTTCCCAAACAGCTACTGGCATATTAAACAACAACATGTTCAAACAAAACAGTGCAAGAGAAAAGCAAAACTAACTCCTGTTGGTTGAGCACACCCTTAAATGCATTTCTACCAGCTTCTGTGAGCAGCCTTTTCTGACACAAAGCGCCTTTGGCTCCCAAAGAATTGGATATTTCATACTGAATGAGAAGCCTGCTGCCACAAACAGCATTTATTTACCAGATTTCTGTAGAGTGAAACAGCAGCCATTCCTGGGGCTCTCAGTTATCTGCTGTAGTAGGGAAAAATATTCAGTAGCTAGAAAAGTGGGCTCAAAAGATGCTGGTTCTACACTAAGGTCTGCCATTGATCTCCCGCACAACGTCAGACAAGTGATTTCATGTCTCTCCGCTACAGTTTCTACAGCTATATAACAGAGGTAATGGCACTGAACTCCTTCATAAAACGCTTTGAGACCTATTGTGAGAAAAAGGCTGTAAACCCCCCAAATATTTCATGACTAACTAACTGCAGTGCTGATAATACATGAAAGTGTCACAAAAAGACATTTAAAAGCTCAATGCATTTGAAGTTACAAAACAGTGAACTGGAAGCTCAATTCCTAGAGTTTTCCCTCTCTTCTAATAAAATTTCTAAGATGACTTTCTGAAGTCAGGACAACTGAAAATGGGATTACTAATTGCATCTCACTCATTTCTAACTGGAAAGATTAATTACAGGAGCCAGAGGGTTTTTTTCCAGCCCTTGACCGACTTATTCTCTCTATGTGGTCAGAGGTTAATGGAATGTGTTAGTGGGAATAACTCAGCAATATCAGTTCTGTCTGAATCAGACCTGACAAAATTAGTCCTTCGTTCTTTGAGCTTGATTCTTTTGCTCCTTTCAAATATGGAGCAGGTTGATCCCCAATCCACTGTGCTGTATTTACTCCTGTTGGAGCCACTTTTCCTACCTGATGACTTGAGACTCGGGAGTGGGTCTGTCTGGTGCGTTGTTGGATGGAGTCGGTCAGATATTAGGCGGGTGTGAAGGAGACTTGTGCAAGGGGAGTCTCCACAGCCCTGAGTTAGCCCAGTAAACACACAAACCTCAACCCTTCTCCATCACAGATTTATGTATCATTTGGCTATGCGGAGGGTGGTTTTCAGCATGCTTTTACATGTGGTTTGGCGATGTTGAGTTTGTTTCACAGTTTGCTTTTACATGTGGTTTGGCTGCAGTGAGGCTGATTTACTGTGAGTTTTTACATGGAGCTTGGCCATGCTCATACTACAGGGGTAGTAAAATCCCAAGCATGCAGACCCTAGTAAGACAATGCACGTCATAATACTGCAGAACAATTTAGATAAAATGAGAAGTCAAAACCAGCCTGGCACTGTTCTCTGTAACACCATAATAAAATACTCAAGCACTATTATGCCCCAGCTTCCTCCATCACAACCAGAGAGCTGCTGCCCCAACTCCTGATTTGAAGTTGTATGTTTTCTGTTCCAAATGCAGGGAATTAGATATAAATCCTTACCTCAATTTCAGAGGTGGGATCCAAATGGCTTCCAGCCATGTCAGCTGTTCTACCTTTGTGTGGATTTAGTGCATAGTCAATAATATATTACAAAAAGAATGTGAATTATTAAACCTTTTCTTAACCAGGCCAAATCACCAAATATAGCTATCTACAACCAATAATTTCTCAAGGCAGTTTCAGCTACGTAATTTTTGAAGTGACAAAACTCACATGAGAAGCGCTGTTTTTCCCAGCTCGATCATGACAGCCTTGCAGAAATAGTTATTCCCAAGCCACACAAAACGTGTTGGCAAACTTTAATGACTAACTCTGAAGTGTAAACATGGAAGTGTTACTTTGATGCAAAGATTCATGCATGTCTTTGGTATAAAATTAGCTCCTTTTGAAGCTTTTGTCTATAGATTGACCCAGGCTAGCTGTAATAACCGTTGTCTGTATAGTATTAATCAAATTAATTCCTTTCAGAGAAACAAAATTATTCACCAATTTTTCAGCCTGGCTCTTCTTACCCTAGAAAAGAGCTGTACATTCCCGGTTTTCATTGCCTGTATCAATATTTCCACCACCTACAATTTTCTTGTTCTATGCTTTAAATGCAAGATAGAACAAAAACCTTCCAGATTTCCCATCCCATAACTCCTGATACTGTTCTGATTTTGGTTTTCCTTCCTTTTATATGCAGTAACTTAGATTTACATGTACACAGGTTTTATATCAATTGTCTCATAACTTGTCTTTATTTTTCCCTGTCAGCTCTTGAAAGAAGGAAGATAAGGCTGGGAAGGAAGGTAAATGGGGAATTACAGTTAAAGTGAATTCTCTTCCAAGAATCCACCTAGAAAGACAGATATCATTTCCAGATGCTATTGTAGGACTTAGCAACTTAACAGGGCATTAGGTGCCACTTAAAACTTTTAATCACATACCAGCAGCTGAGCTGGGGGGGCAAGAGCAACAAGCAGGATATAGTAAGAAAGTACAGTAAATGCTACTCAACGTGCAAGCTGACTAGAAATAAACATGTTTGGTAGATAAAGTAGAAAAGGCAGAAAAAAGTCCTTTCACCTTTGCTCCATTCTTGAAACAGTAATCTGAGTGAGTCACCATTTGAAACAATTATTTTATCTGTGAAAACGCAAAGGAAACACTCCACCCACTGATGCTTAGATACAAAGAGAGCATTTCATATTAGCAGTTTTTAAATGCCCATCTGTATTGGCTCTTAGTAATTTCTGCTCTTTGGTAAAAGTGTTCTACATCCAGTTACACTGCTGTGACCTGGATGAGAACTGCATCTCTCCCAAGAGTTGCGTGACTGAGCACGGAGGCTTCTGGATGACGCTGTATTTTACCTTTTGTGTTTTCCTTCAGCACAGCAAGTTTGCTAGTACCTCCCTTTCCTGAGTTCAGAGTTGGTTTGCAGAATTTCCTCTTCCAGAACTGGAGGACAGATGATGAAAAATTAAGTTTAGAGGAGGGTCTTGCTTTGTTGTTGTTTGGGTTTGGGGTTTTTTTTGTTTGTTTGTTTCTGTTTTTAAAACTTTAATTTTGAATTCCATGAAATAGAATTTTAATGATCTGAAACCAAAAGAGACTTAGATATTTAAAACTGAGCCATCTTGTTTTGGTTAGCATTTATAGAATGATTCACAATTTCAGTTCAATTTTCATAAACAGATGCAATAGCATATGAACTCATAATGGAAAGTATTTCTTGAAACTATGATATGCCCGTATTAGAAGAGATGCACCTGAGATCACTTTTCTTTCCGAATTGATTTTGTTCGGTACAGTTCATGACTTACTGTGCAATGAGGCGATACTGGAATTTAACAGCTTCAACCACCATGTTTCACTTATCTTTGTAACCGTGCTGTAAACAGCCCATATGAAGACACACAGGTCATCACATGCACTCATAAAACAGAGCAAGCAATGCTGGCAAGGAAACCTCCACAGTCTTCTCTTAGACCAAATTCCTGGTTTAGCCTCTGAAATTAAGAGCCAAATTAAGCTGTTTCTTATGTTAAAAAATGGCACACGGCTCCAATGGAAGTAGAAAGGCTAAATATTACTTGGGGGGCTCAAACTACAAGCTAATGCTTTTCAAACCCTTCCACATGTTGGCTGAAATTAACTCAGGGTTTCTTTACCACTGTCATCATATCAGTTCATATCAGAGTCCAACATTTGAAGTGCAAGGATTTATGTCAAATTAACCACATCTTACATGTATTTGGTCTGAAATTGTTACTGCTACTCAGCACTCTATTTATTGGATCCTTCACGAGACAGATCTGGAAGTTGTAAGGTTTCAAAATTAATAGTTGTGGAGTTCTCTCCCGAAACTTAGAACTTCTTATTGTCAGGTTTCTCTCCCAAATAAGAAAAGCTAGAAGCCTCTTAAATTTGTTTAGGGACAAAAATTAAGATTTACCCCTCACAAGCATGATTCACATCTACGTTTGCAGGAAAAGTGCTGGTTGTTGTAAGTTTGTGATAGAGTCTGAAGAGCTGCCAAAAACAGAGGCAAAGTTTCTTCAGCTTTGCACATTTTGTGGGTTCTGGTGTTTTCCCCTGTAGGTTTTCAGAGATAATAAATTTAAAAAAAAAAAAAAAAAAAAGGCCCATGTCCTCAAAGGTAATATGACCTCAGATACTCTTATCAACACCCCATATCTGTAGGTCTGTCGGGTCCCACGGGGCAGAAGACATTTTTAACCTTCAAAACCTGTAGGGTATGATCTTACCCATCGTATGTCTGTGTCAATATTTCTGTTACTAGTAGCACCAGACAGCAGGAGGTTGTACTATGCACAGAATAATGCTATATAAATGCCTTGCAGGTACACACCACAAACAGCTTTTCCCTCGGGAAGTTAGTGCTGAGCTTTGCTCTTCCAAGGCTGGTTCCCATCCATCCAGATGACCTGTGCTGGAGTGGCAGATTTCGTGACCCAGCCAGCTGGGGTTGCCTGAATTATTTCTTTAAATTATTTCTTCTGCCAGCCTGCCCTCCCCTCCCCATCATAATATCACCTGCGTAGTCACATTGGCAGCCGCTGGGAAAATGCTAGCGCACATTGACCACCAACATTTCTGCTGAGGGCAGATTAGGCAGCTATATAAAGAAGGCATTGGCAGGTTATGCTGTTCCCTATATCTACTGTGAGCAGACACCTCTGCAGAATTGCTCAGGCAGTACGGAAGCACAGAGGTGTTTCCAGACATCTCAATGGAAGGCAAGATGAAAAAAGGTGGAGAGTTTTAAGGATATTGTGACAAAGAATAATGTTGTTCTCCCTTTACTAGAAATTATCTTTTTTTTTTTTTTAAACAGACAAAAGAGTAGCTGAATGACTACTGAAAGACTACTTCCTCCACTTTGTTACATCATGAAGGACCTCAGGCTGGTGTCAGGGTTTTGCTATTCCGCATCTTTGCTAGTGGAGGGTGCAGAAAACGGGGATACCACAGGCAATGCTGGATGTCGCAAGGAAAGGAAAAAGAAGAGGAGAATGAAGAGCAAATTCCATGTAGATATAGTTTTAGAAGCACACAGCAACCCTGGGAGAATGGATACCGCCAACCCCCCCAACAGTAATATATGAGGCTAATGCATTTTCCACCCACTGCTGCAATTAATAAAGGCTGCTGCTAGACATACAGGCCAAGCTCGCCGCTACAGCATTTCTCCAGGCAGCCACTGCTCTACAAACAACAAATCTTATCCAGTCCGGGTAAGCCAGCTATGGAAGTTTGCCAGAGGCATAAAAAGAATACACTTTCCTCTCTTTCTACCCAAACAACCCTTCTGCTGAACACAATGTCTCCATACATTCACATACAAATATATATTGCTGCTAACATAACATATCATTAAATTTCAGTAATCTAACATCCACTGTATTGGAAAAGCAGTTAAGCATTAACTAGTGCTTTGCATCTACCACTCAACATGCCATGAAGACACCGAGTTCCACGAGCTCAAAACAAAACAAAAAAAAGAAAAAAAGAAAGCAAGCCACATCAGCAGATGAACTCAAACTTTAAAATTGTCTCCTATTATTTTTCTACTCATGGATGACTTCTGACTCAGTCTATATGGATATTACTTCTTTCCTAAGTGCTAAACTCTGCACTGGACCCTGCTGATGGACGACTTTGAGGGTTCTTCACATTTCTCAGAATTGTTTCAGAGTGAAGAAGGCATTGCAAAGGGGATGCCTCTATCTATAGAGGTGATTTGTCCAGATAGGTTCCTAAATTATAACCAGGAGAAGAAAGAGTTTGCCACCAAATAATGTAAGGTGTAAGCATTTGAATAGGGGAAGGAATCAAGGTAGGAGACCCAATTTCTGCAGATTCCAGAATAACCATTCATTCATTCCTGGGGATAAGCCACACTGAAGGAGTGCATATCTGTAAATTTTAACTAATGTTTCTAAAACTCTCCAGAATGGATCTAGGGATCATCCTCATTTTATTTGTATTGAAGAAATAGGGACCCAGGAACTGCAGAGTTGTAATGACCGAGTAGGATCCAAGCTGTTACGTACATAAATGCCAAAAACCAGGCTACTGAGCTAGAGACAATCACAGACTCTGTCCTTTCCCCTGCTACCTCCAGACTCACAAGCACTATAAATCAGGAGTTAATGGAATTGTTACTCAAGACTACAACACCTGAAGAATGTGTGATGTGCCACTGGTCAGAATTTCCAAATGAAATTATGTACCTTGGCTTTATAACCAAAGAAACTTCACAGGCTCTCTTGCAACGCACAAAAAAAAAAAATCCCACTTATCAAATTTGCTTGCAAACCACCTTGTTTCTGGAACTGGAATGTTATTTACCTGAACAGTGACAGAATGATTTTAGTATTCCTGAGATACAAATCAACTAGAACCAAATTCTTCGCTTCCTTTGTTTTCTTCCTAACCTAGGGTTTCTTTTTTCCTTTAACAGCAGCCATTACTCTATTATAAAGTCTTTCATCAACATTAAGCCTCAGCACTGCAATCTGAATAGCAAACGATCTACAGAGAGAAAAACCCATACAGGTAGAAACACTGGAATCTGCTTAACTGCTGGAAAACTCCTGAAGCAAAGGAAAGAGGGAAACTACATGAAGACTGCCTACAGCAGTGCATCCCATAGGAAAGTTCAGGTCTTGCGTCTGCTTTGGTTCCCCTCTGAGAGGGCTTACAACAACAAAAATTTAACAGTTCGCCGTCCTCATGTCTTACCTAGTCTCTTGTGTTAGAAATTTAGCAGCATTAATAGAGAGTTTATTTGATTGCTGAAGAAAACATCTTTCCCAGGACTCACACTGGTGTACATTCAAATGAGAATGCTGAACACAGTCCATGTTTGAGGCGAAGAGAAAAGCATAAGTGCTTTGATTTAAAATTAATATATAAATAGATTTTTAATTTGTGAAAGCCCTAGACAAGATGCAACATAACCCTCCCCAAAATTGTTCCTAGGCTTCAGTGGTGAAGTCCTGATTATGATGGTTCCCATGCTGCATCCAATTTCAGTGCAATTTGGAGTGTGGTCTTCCAACAAAATCATCATCTCAGCATGTTATCCTGGAAATATAGCTTAATAAATTGCAGTCAGTACTGAGATTAAAGAGGGGGGAAAAGGGAAAAAATTTCTCACCAGGTTGTAACCAGTAGCCCTTGAAAATGAAATATTCTTGCTAAAATCCCACCAGTTTTTCCTCCTGTAAGCATACTATATTGAGTCTTGTAGATGATGGTTTCAAATAGACCAAATAGTTGCATCAAATTTGATTTAAATTCTGAAGAGCTAAAGAAAATGGCTGCGTTTTTTGATTAGCCATACAACAGAGTAGATTTCTCAGTTGAATTACCCACCTTCCTCACTCAACAATATAGTGCTAATGAATCATCCTCACCTACTGCTTATATTTACTTTCAATAATTAATCAATTTAATCATTAATTGGTTGTTAATCTCTGTTACTGTTGTTAAAATCACATAATCTCTATATGGAGATAGACAACCATCTTCTGAAACAGTTTAGGCTTTACCATAGCCTGGGAGAAATGTACTTGCCCCCCCCCCCCAAGAATTAGGATAGGCTAAGTAATTTTTCTGTCATGTGGAAGTGAAGTTGAATAAATGCACAAAGGTTCAAAAATGTACTCTTTTGGCTATATTTAAGTCAAAGAGAACATGGAGCTTTCTGCACCCTTTTTGCTGTCATCCAACCATTCCTCATTTCTGATCCATAGGTGGCTACAACAGTCAAGGGTTGAGCATGAAATAGACTAACCTATATTAGGAGTAATTTTTTTTTTTTTTTTTTTTAAATCATTGCTAAGAGCTGGTGCCAAATCCTCTTCAAAGCCCAAAACACTCTTTCCCTTACTTATGTCATGCTGGAAGAAGGTTACCTCTATAGCCTCCAATGACAGGACGCTTAGTGCGTCTGACCAAAAATAGTGAAGTATGGCAAATGGTCTGGATGAAAGGGGTCTGGGTGAGGGAGAAAAGCAAAAACATCCAAGTACAGGACAGGTAAACCGCTAGCCCTCACCACAGGGTGGGGGGAAATCACTTAAAGGAACACAGAGAGCAGGAAGGGAAGACATAAACTTAGAGGGAAAAAAAAAAGCCCTTATGATTAGCTGCTGAAGACACAAGAATTCAAGCACTCGCAACACACATAAAATCAGCCCAGGAAAAGTTTATGATAATGATATTTGAGAACCTGACCATGTAACAGCCAACAAGGCCTTTACTCTACAAACTGCTGAACTACCTCAGATCTTGCTAAACTCCTAGAAGATGCTGGAAGTTGAGGTCTTTTCAGGACTTGTCCTTAAGAGAGCATTTTATATTGTCAAGAAGCGACCTACATAGAAATAACTGCCTTCACAGAGCAAGCACACATGTATATGTATTCTCAGAATTCACATGTATTGCTTGCAGTGCTTTTTGATTTGCACTCTGGTGGAAATCCCCAGATTCAGTCTTCAAAGACGGCCTTTTTTTATGAAGTAACTCCTAGACCTCGATGGATTCTAGTGATCCCAGAGTTGGCATTTCCAATGTCAGAACTGAAAAGGGAGGAAATGTGTGAAGAAAAGTCTTTAATGAGCTTGTCCAAGTTTTGGTTATATAGAGATCGTTTCAAGTATAGTAGTCCACAGAGAAGCCAAACAACCAGTTTGTTTTTTAATAGCTATGACCTTGTGCCTCTGTAAGCATTCTCCAGACTTGCACAGAAGCCTGCAGCTGGGGTACCTTGTTCTCATGTCCGTATTAACTGCACAGTCGCACATCAGACACTGCCAGCAGCACTATTTACAGCTATGGACATGATCATACAGTGCGTGACAAAGCTCACAAATGTTTCCTCCTAAATACCTTCTGGATATTCCTAATACCATGATAATGTTCATCATGTCAAAGGAGGAAACAGGTCTCTGAAAATCTCAAACTGCCTTTCAGCTTAACCACACCCCCAACCTTTCTCCCACTCAAATAGCAGGTTGATGAGTATATTAGCAGGTAGAAGATCCTCAGCGTGACCCTCCTGTTTATCCTGTAGCTCTTTTGCTTACTTGAGTACTGCATGCATCAGATCCATCACTGCTGTAAGCCCTATGNTCTTCCCCAAGCCTACAGCATTGCACAGGGTTGTTGTGACAAGGGCAGGACCCAGCACTTGGCCTTGTTGAACCTCATACAGCTGACCTCAGTCCATCGATCCAGCCTGTCCAGATCGCTCTGCAGAGCCTTCCTGCCCTCAAGCACATTGACATTCCCGCCCAATTTGGTGTCATCTGCAAACTTACTGAGGGTGCACTCAATCCCCTCATCCAGATCATTGATAAAGACATTAAACAAGACCGGCCCAAACACAGAGCCCTGGGGAACACTGCTTGCAACTAGTCACCAGCTGGATTTAACTCCATTCACCAAGATGGACTCCCAGCAAAACAGATCACCAGTTATTTACACCAATTAAATATCACCACTATATGTCTATAATTTTAGAACAGGGATGGATTGTAAGGTTCTGCATACTCCCCACCTAACAGCTTTAGGAGAGCACTGATCCAGTCTAAAAATTTCTGTGTTTATAGCAAAATTTATAGTGAGAGAATATAGAGCCATGCATGCTAACAACTTCAAGACAAAGCAGATCATAGTCACCAGGTTCAAACACCCAGCATAAAACGCCAAAAGACTGCTCTACACCCTGAGTAAGTTTTTCATAAGCTTTGGGCTGCAGTAACAGGGAAGCCATGGTTATGGGGATCATCTTCTGCCCCAGCTGGAGACACATACAAGGCTCCCCATCTGGTTCAGAAAAGCAGTTTGCTTTGTGGTTCCTGTAACCCCATGCCAGCAAGGTGCTTGTTATGATACAAGTCACTTAGCTTTCCTAATTAACAGTCTTTGTTGTAACAGTTTTTCTTGTTTTGGTAACCTGTGAGGTAGCAGCCAGTACCACGAGCCCTTGGGCATCACCTTCCTTGCCTGCTGCTCCCTTGAACCTGGTAATTGCCATAGACTTCCAGCTCTGCAACACCCCCATTGCTCTTAGTGTTCCTCTAACTGTAGCATCCAAGAGCATGGTCATCAGGCTGCATCCCAAAGCCTGCATCTTGCTGCTTTCACAGTGATCTTGGTCTAACTGTTCTTGACAGCATGCTGACTCTTCTACCTCTTCTTTACATCATTTTTTTTATCTTTAATTTTAAGGATAAGAAAACAAAGTAGAGCAAAAATAGAATTTTATGATGGCCTGCCATATAGTTGTAAGGTACCCCAGAACAGTATGCAAACTAAGTTTGCCTCAGAAACCAACCTCCCAGCATGATATATGCCTTGAAATAATAGTTTCCAATTCCAGGGTCCCATCAGATGGTTCTTTTGGTTCACATGCTCATTTTTTTTGAAACCTTCTAGGGTGAGACAGAGTAGCAAGTGACCTACCTCTTCAAAGTAGGTTTAAGGGTCTCTCAAGAACATAGTGCCAATTTTAGCATTAGAAAGACACCCATCTTCAGTGCAGCTTCTACAAGGACTGGTTGCCCAAGCCTGAGATTAAATGCAACCCCAGACCAATAAGGAGAAGGTGTGTAGGTAGGGGCTCTCAGGTGCGGCTGGTGGCCCCAGCTAGGGTTTGGTCAGGGCAATCAAGGCCTATTAATGCACTCGGGGCCCTAACAATTTGCTCCTATTTCTACAGATCCCTTTTGGGAGGAGAATGTGTTTGTTGTTTATGGGGTTAAGCCATTGGTTTGCCTTTTAGCAGGTGATCCAGAGTCCGTAAGACTTCCATAAACAGAATGTGGGTTTAGGACCAGGAAACTAATGCTTAAGTAAATATCAGTTTGCTTCATATCTGCCTGACAATACATTGCATTCCACATATCAATCGAGGAAAACGACTGTACAGAACTTGTTAGAAAAAGCCAAAGCCTGCATTCACAGGAAGGTGAAAGTAACATCTCCATCTTTCTCCTGCTTTTCTTCATTCTTCACTGTATAACCCCCTCTACATTTATGTACATAAATAAATGTATAAGGCATATATTCTTTTGCATTGCCAAAATCTGTAAACAAAGGTACATCGTGTGAGTAAATATCATGTCTTTGAAGATCTTTCATTCATAATTTCCAGGAGGAAATAAATTAGGAAAAGAAAAAGGTTACTTTTCACAAGCAAAGACTAGAAGACACTAAATTAATTGCTAATGCTAAGTAGAGAGGTGATCCCACGTAACTCTGATGTCAGAAGGCTCAACGTTAGGAGTAAGTCTCAATTCTTACGTTATAGAGTTAGAAAGTTGCATCGATGAATATACGTAGTTAGGACATGAATGCCAAAAATAATCCCTGGAAGTTCCAACTTCTGAACCACTATAGAGTCCAGGCTGTCGAAAAGATTCACAATACATCCCAGATTGCATATAACAGGTACAAACTGGGTCTATTAACTTGGATCCAGAGCCAAGTAGAGGCCAGAATATGTAGGTGGCCTGTTTTGATGGAAACATTTTCCCCACTGCTGCCATGTTAACAATCTGTTGTTGAGTCAGATAGAAAGAAACCTCCCTCCCTGCCCCATCTGCTCTCCTGGACTGAATCATCTTTGCTGGCATGGTCCTCGCTGCCCGCCTGCCCTGACTTCTGAAATGACCAGCCACTTCATCCATGCTGTAGTGCTCGATTCTCAAGAACCATGTGAAATTAAGTCAAACACTCAGGGGAAGACAATTTTGCTGACTATAGGGAGCTTTTATAACATCAGCAACAACTCAGGTTAATGTTGGTTTTTTGTTTTTTTTTTTCCTTTCTCCCTCCCTGCACACATGAACCATTCCAGAACTTGTATCTGAATATTTGGTTCTCATGTATATTTATTTAGTTAGCAGTGGCATTCCTATTTTTATAGCTTTGAGTTTTTAACTTTCTTGTTAGCAACATTAACAAGGTTTACAGCATATAAAGTGAGCTGTGGCATTTAAAAAATGTTGGCCTAATGTAACACCAGCTTTTTTTTATATACGTGTTCAATGGCAAACTCCTACTGACAGGCAGAATGCATTTCTATGTCTGGGCAAGTTTATAGATGGTGTTCCCACCTCTGGGCCACAAGGTCACAAATTTGTTTCTGATTCTATTAAAGAAACACTCAACAATGGTAAGTTTGTGTGCTTTTTTTTTTTTTTTTTATGAGAGGGGACTGTTTTATGTGATCCAAGATCTTAAAGATACTCCAAGGAATCTCTGTTGAATGCTGGGCTTTTCACCCCCATGCCCTGACCAAATAACGCTGGCTGCAGATTTGAGAAGCTTTGTCTGGCAATTAGATAAAATAGATTTCAGGGAAATCTGACATGACTGAGAAAAGAACAGGCAATGTCTCTCATCTGCCCATCTGTAATTACGCTGCTTTCGGAGGGGTTTCATAGGAGTAAGACTTGATTCTGTATCAAAATGATGTTCAGGAGTTAAAAGATTCATGATAGTTGTTCTCAGTTCCTGTTTCCTCAGCAGATCCTCTGCATGACTCTGAGGACCTCACCCAAAAGCTTTGCTGGCTGGCCCTCCACACCTGTGGGATGGAAGGAACAATATTCCTCTCCTGCCTGCCTTCACCTGTTTTGCAAGATTTTAGAAGCAAGGCACTGGTAAATCAAGGTACCTACCTCAGTGAAGACCTTTGCACTCCATACATTAATAAGAATATTTACTGAACTCCTGGCAAAGCCAAATAAAAAGATGAATATATCGCAGATGGTTCCTGTTGCCCGATGAAACACCAACCTTATTCTTTCTTGGAATTAATTTGGCTAGGTATTTTCTCCTTTTGTGCTGTGTGAATGCTCCAGCTGCAGCTTCCTCACCGTAACTTTTTACTATATGATGCCTAGCCTATTTAACAAGAGGGGAGACAGCATCCAGGCTGGCCTCAACTTTCGCCAACCTGAAATCACTTCATGCTGGAACACGTTGCACTCTGGGACTTTGTGGCTACAAACATACAGACTTTTAGCTTGAGAAATGAGTTGGGGCCAGCAGAAAGACTGAGCTGATGAGGTAAAATTAAGAGCACAGGGGAGAGAGAACCAGCATTTGAAGGAGGGAGGATAAATTCGTATCTCTGTTGAAAGAATTTCAGCATCTTCTGCAACTGTCCAGAAGGCAATCATGAAAATGCAGAAGGGCAAGAAGTGCAGCACTTTTTGTGGGATGCTTAGGTTGCTGTGGTTAGGAGGATCAAGGCTAGGCATCACATGTCTCTACCGAAGGGAGATCGGCTGGAATAAAGCAAGCAGCCAGAATTTCTAGGCTAGGAAAAAGGCTGATCATGTTGCAACAGAGCACAGGAAAGAGAAGTTGGCTGCAGTGTCTGGCTGGAGGCCTTTTAGCTACATGAGAGGACTCCAGGTCTATTCTTTCTCTAATTTCCTTACGCCCCCAAGGAACCTTTTGGTGGAAATTTGCTTCCATTTATGGGAGGACTGGAAGAATGAGGGCCAGACTGTGACTGAGCATCTGGCAATAAGAAAGAGGGTTCAAAGGAGAGAAAACTGCTCAAGCAGGGTTTGAAAGTGCTATTCTGTGCTACAAATTGACCTGTGTGAGCAACAGACTGCCACCGATGGCCATTACAAGTAGATATTTTTGAAAAGTGCCAGTTCAAGAAACTCTCTGAGGCTTGGATCCGGTAAGATGACTTTGGTCTCTGAAAATCATCGTTATCATCACACAGATTCTCGTGGCCCAATGAAGTACTAAGTGATCTTTTGTGCAATATCATCTGCTTCAGATTCTCTCCTGGATGAGAACTGTGGGTTTGGCTATTTAAAGGCAATACGGCAATAACACACAAAACCATTAATAAACCTCCTTGCTCAGAGGAGACATTTCTTCCTAACAGGTATTTTTGTTTTTCTCTGCTGTATTTGGTTACCTCATAGATAATGGTTTATGAGTACCATGCGTTACCTTTTCTAAAACAGGCTGCAGCCTGTCTTGCTCTTTCTAATAATGGCAAATTTTCTTTTGGCTTCGAAGAATTTTGCAGTTTTCTCAGTTTTTTTAAAAAAGTCCCTTCAGAAATTCCCTTAAAATAAAAATCTACAGCTAGGCAGCAGGTGTATATCTTCCTACAATGCACAGGCAGCTCTCCACTAACACAAACAATCTACTTCACTTACTGTTGTCTCTATTCATTTGGTTACTGTTACAAACCACTTGGGGAGTTTCTAGCATCAATTCTGTGAGGAAAAAATGTAGTTTTAATATGTTTGTATATTTATCAGAAACGAATCCAAAACAGCTGGGGTGGTTTGTCCATGAGAGCCACGATTAATAAACAAGGAGTGATCAATTGCTTTGCACCACTTTCAGGCTTTCTCTTCTGTTAAATAATATGGATAATTGTGATTGTTCCAGGAATACTGGTGAAATGCATTCGAGGCAGTGGGGAGTCTTTGACTTTTTTGGTATTTGCTGGCATCATGATGCCAAGAAAGAAGCTGATTACAGCTTTCTATATAGAAAAATAGCAGATATTTACCTTTCGTGTTTAAGTCCGCCTACAAGACCTTCTTGTGAGATAGTTTTCCATAGCTCCTCTGCCCCATTAGGCAAATAGAATAAAATACTTCAAAGCGCTTTAACTCTCATGTTTCCGCTGAGGAGTTTCCCCTCCTGCACTGTTATACGTATGTGAAATCAGTGCTAAAACAACAAAGTACAGTGACAAATACTGAAAGTCAGCAGCATTCCGTACAAAGCAGTATTTACGTGACAGTGCTAGAAGACTAAGAGCTTGCTCCTGGGAGAGAATGACGAGTACCCAGGGCTACTGTACACATCTGGTTTGGTTTGGATCCATTAGCCTCCACAACACACTGCAAACATCACAGAAGTGGCGCTCTCTTTCTGAAGTACAGTAGCAGATCTTGAGTGTGTATTGAACTAGATCCTCAATGCGTATAAATCAAAGTAACACCACCAAAATCAATCCAGCTGCTGCTCTTTGCGCATGTGTTACATCTGATGTGAGATTCCCAAGTACCACAATCACCACTCCAATGTCCTCTTTTAACCAGGCACCATCATGCCACAATATACCCAGCTCTTCCAGCAGCTACCCCCTGCCCTGCGCTTTCAGTGACTCTCTCCCTCTGCCCTTCCTTCCCTCCCTACTTCCCCCAGAACTGGCATCGCTCAGTATTTTGGCTAGGAGACCAATTCTCCAAACCAAAAACATCAAAGCGTATCTCTGGTTAGATCTCATCCCAACCCTCTGAGTTTGTTGACTTGGAAAGTGAATAACTAATAAGGCAGCATGCCATTGTTTTCTGTTTATTATAATGGAAATAAATTGTTGGCTCTAAATCAGGCACTGATTGTTCCTTTGATATCACTGCCAGGAAGCAAAATAAAATGGTCTTTTAAAAATCACCTTTCATAGGGAGTGCCACAGGCATTTGAAAGATGAGCCTTTTTCCATGTCAAAGGCTCTACCAGAAGTGCCAAACACACTAGAAGAAAAATTCAAATACTTCCCTATTAAAACAAAACAAAAAAAAAGGCACAAGAGAGAACATGAGAGCAGGATTGCCTGGGCAAGCTGGCACACCGCAGATGTCCTGCGAGTGCCCATGAGGCTGCGGCAGAGCTGGCTCCATGGTGAAGAGCACTTCCTGAAGAATATAGAACACATCCTTTGCATTTCTTCCCCTCAAAAAAAGCACAGGTGGGCTGAACGAATTCCTCTGTCTGCCTGGCAGCTCTTAAGCTAATAATAAGAGACTTTAGGAGCCAAAAAGACAGGGGGGGTGTTTTGCCTCAGAACTGGAACCACCCATAAATCTTGCCTGTGTTTCTTTCTTTCTTTCTTTTTTTTTTTTTTTAAGCTACATGGAGCAGCAATTTCATTGCACCCCCAATGTCTTCTCAGCATTTTAGCTTCTTCCTTATTGACTTTTAGGTGCAGACTTTCAGGTGTTTGAATTTCTCTCTGTGTGCTACCACCCCTAGCTAATGAGGGAATATGCATAGAGAGGAGCTTCCTCATCAGAGTTTATAGTTGGATCCAGATCTTAAGCAGTCCAGAGTACAGTGGTGTTTGGTTTTCATGACATGCTGCAGTTTGATTTGGCTTGGAGCGGAGGATAAAGTAGAATGCCAGATTCAGATCTCAGGCCAAACTTGGATTTTGTATTTTAGCTACCAAACTTCATCATGGTTTGGCAGTCGTGCTCTCACCTGCTCACGCCATGTGGAGAACACCTGTGATTTGCTGGAAGGGTGGTTGATCGTGCAGGAGAAACTCCTCATTCAAAAGCCAACCTATGAGAGACTGTTTCAGCTGACTCTGGCCACTGCAGATGATGTGCACTAGGAGCGTAGAACCACTGAAACATGCCTAGACTCTTCAACTGCAGAGAAAAAAAAAAAAAAAACCCACGCTGTAAAGAAAAGCTGTCGGGGCAGACTGCAGCTTTATGCCTTTCTTTGTTGTCATGATTCTTGGAACCAGTGCAACCTTTTTATTTGTAAGATTCGGACTCCGATGCACAGCAGCAGCATGACCTCAGAGTAAACTGGGAGAACTACATAACGCTATCACTTTCTACAAAAGCCTACTATTGAAAGGGTCCGTCGTACTACCTCTAGCTAGTGTTCTTAGATATCATTTTTGAAGAATGTGCTGGAAGACCCTTTTTCCAAAAATCAAACCAATACCCATAGCTCACATGGCAAAAGATCTGTGCACGGCAAGCAGCGTGGTCTGCTGAATATTAAGGCCCTGTTTAACACATATCTTATGCTTACACTTGGCTCTACGTACATGCTTATTCTGCAAAGTAGTTAAGCATATTATTAACTTCAAGGCTGTAGCTATGTCCCACAAAATGGGGCAGTATAACTGGGACCTTATAAAGTGCTTATGACATAGGTGCTTTTCTGAATGGAAAGATTTGAAGGGCTCCCACCAAAGTGCCCTGGGATTAAGTAAAGACTTTCCATCGGCTTCACCAAATATTCAGCCAGGTCCTAACTTTTATACTTATTGCTACCTTATAACCGGTAAATTTGGACAGGAAAAGGAAGGACCGTTTTCTCCATATAATGCCATCTCCTCTAAATTATTTCTGAAAATTAAGGGTGTGATTACTGACCTGTAAGTACTTGATGATCACACTTTGGTTTGAACTTTTATGAGTGTATGTAGGTTTACTAACTCTAGCACTGCCCAGTAATTTATTTCCCAGGTGGGCTACGAAAGTCATCTGGAAGAAGAAAAACAGTGTCTAAAGGCTTGCTGTGCAAACGGATGATTGTGCTAGCTGGATTTATGCACGTACATTTTTGGAAACAGCTTTCAGAGGAGAGGTAGAATTTACTTTTCTAATAAAATCAAATCTTTTTCTTTAACCCAGAACTAGTGCTCCAGATTCTTGCTTATTTTATTAAAAGATTGGTGATCACTATCTCCTGCTCTTAGGTGGGGACAGAAACTGGGTTCAAAGACAGCACCGAGCTATTCAGACCCCAAAAGCTGCTGTGACAGAAGTGCGAAGAAGGTCTGAATGACTCAACAGGGTCTTTGCAATCATGTCACCCCTTCTTGGGGCATCCTTCTTGCCCCAGAAGACAACCAACCTCAGGGGCTTTGCACAAACTTTCATGCACTGAATAGTATGATCCAGAGTCATGGTAGCCCCAAGAGCAGTACAAAAGTCTCAGGTGCCAACGGCAGCTTCTTTGTACTCAGTAAGTGCCTGTTTGCTGGCAAACAAGGCTGTACCATGAAGCTCACCTGAGGAAGCTAGCAGATGCTGTGAGACATGGCAGGTTGACTCTTTTGTGCTGTTTGAGTCCTAAAGCACCGTGGTTTGGCTAACAGTTACTGGTACATCTGTACATAGCTTGATGTACGTTGATCTGTCCTATCTGAAGAGACAAAAGTAAACGTCAGACCTGAAAATCCAGTTGGCATTGATATTCTGGCACATGAACTGTTACATGATATTTACAGGTCCTCCTTGAAGAGTGTGGAAACGTTATACTGTGGCATGCAAAACTGATATTAGACAAAATTTCTGCTTCTACAGCTGATGTGGCCTCTACTCATTCCACCCAGCAAGTTACTGGGAATACTTCACACAAAGAAAGGTCTTTGTTACTAAGTCTACTTCTGTTCTTTTTTAAAAAGTCTCTTTGGCAATATCTATGAAACTTTAGGAAACCCATTCCCAAAAGAGTCACCTCTTGGATACAGAACGGTTAAGACTGGTGTGACACTCATGCTAAAGTTATCGTGGCTTAACTTTAAAGCAGCACCTCCCTGAGGACCTCTCAATTTTGGAACGAGCGACGTGTTTCTGCGTTCTGTGAGAGCCTGGATTATTTTTAATCTTCTGGACATGTTACAAAGATCAATTTATAGTCTCACAGAGACAGTAAGGACAAGGGTTTGGTGGCAGGCAAAAAGGGAACTGGCTGTTGTTGACTAGTGAATATTGTTATTTCTGAAAAGAAGAAACTTTTCAGGGCAACTTCTATTTCCTTGCACTGCTTGCTTCATTTCGGAGAAAATGTAGCGTGACCTGGCACAGATCCATGGACTGCAGTGGACCCATGTTCCCTTAGGCCAGTAGAGATTTTCGATCAATACATTACACGTTGTACAAGCCCTCACAGCTCTGTACAGGTGCTGTGTACTAAAAAAACCACAGAAGATGATGAGAAGAAAGCTTTCTTTTAATCTCCCCATTACAGTTTTATACATACTACAGTGAATTATGCCAATGACTTTGTTCCCAAGTTACCTTAACCTGGAACAACATCTTGCTTGTAATTTTGAGAGATACAATTTGTTAGCACTTCCAATATTATGCAAGGCTTCCAGTGAAAATAACAGGAAGGCGAGAGTTTGAGCAAACCTATGGTATGTGCTTCCCATAATATTCAGCAATGTATTTTTTAAAATTTTCTATTCATTCAGGTTGCAGACCCACTAGTTCAAATATTTCCAGAAGTCACCACAAGAATATAGCAGAGACATGCATACTGAATCTGTATACATTTCAAAAGTCATAAAAACCAGTGAGTTTAATTTTTTCTAGTTCTACTTAAATCTTACTTGAGCCTTGCTTAGTAAAGTGCAATTCCTAACACTTATGAGGAACACAATACAGTTGTTTCCTTAATTTTGGCAGATGAAAAGTAAGAACCACAGAGTTTTGTATTATTTCCAACCAAAAGAGTCAAATGGCCTAAGTTTACCCAAAGTTTCACAAACACTTTTGCAAGAAACCATGTCAGGGCATTTTTACAAAATCATGGTAGTGTCCAGAATTTCATACTCCTGAATTTAAAGCTTTTCCAAGTTCTTTGTTTGGTTTACACAACCTCCACCATAATTGTTTTCTTACCCCTATAAGCACCGCCAGAATTTTTTAGACTGGATCACTTTCCAGGAATTACAATGATGAATTTTAACTCTTGGAGCAGAAAAAAGGCTTTTTCTCTGGAAGATGTCATTCCTGGAAGTGCCTTTCACCAGAGTGCTCCTGCCTGGCGAATCCCAAAGGACCAGTCACAGGAAGGACTGAGATGAGGTGATGCTCAGCAGGTGACTCCCAGGGCAGGTCCCCCAGCTGCTGTTTCAGCCCACATGGCTCCCTTTCAGTTCTTGAAAAGGCTTCAGTGACACAAATGACATTTTAAAATGTGGCACATCACCAGGCTGTACTCAACTTTCTGGGGGCAGTTACTCAAGCTCTCCAGCTCCAGCTTGGCCTGTCCCTGTCCGCACAGAGGTGCCCAGTGCCTGGGGTGGTGGGAAAAGGCTCTACCCTGCTCTGCCTGTGAACCCAGGCAGTGTAAGCAAGGGTGATGGGCAGGTTCACTTCCAAAGTACGCTCCTGATCTGAACTTCTGTTCAGAGACTATGAAAGTGCTCATGGAGATGCACCCTTAGTGGGAAGATCTGCTACAAATGCAAAACAGATGCTAAAGGATTCAGAAACACATATACAAAGAAGAAAAATGACGTTTTCAAAATCATGTGCAGAAGCAGGAGCTGAACCAGGATTCGCTAACTTCCTCTCCATTGTTTTATCTATACTGCTGCTTCTTGAATTTAATCTTAAATCTTGACAATTCATAGCCTTTCCCGGACATCTTTTATCCCATGGTTAGCACTCTGTAATGCCAAAGGTTTGAATATTAAAATAAACATCCCAGTTGCAGACAGTTATCTGACATCAGTGAAATGGTTAAGTTCCTATTCCCTGAACACCTGTAAAGCTTTCATTTTCCCTCTCCAACAAAACCAAGATGACCTTCTCTTCCCCTTCCCCTGGTACTTGTCTTCCTGGGGCCCATGTGGCTTTCTTGGCCTGCCTTAGCCTAGTGCACTCAAATCAGGAGACAGATGGATTTTCAATATGAGCTTTATGGTTAGTAGTACCCCCTTCACCACTAAAATACTGCAGATTTCTGTGGTAATTCTACTTCCAGCATTGTCAAAAGTATGCAAAAGCCAGGCTTGTTACATGTGGACACAATTTAAATGGATAACAATCCATTTAAAGGAGTTCTTTTTTATAAAGGTAGAGTTTTACTGAGATATGGTGTGGTTCGGAATTGGAATCTCCTATAAATGTGGGTTTTCTCTTGTGGAAGTCAGCATTTTCTTAGGACACTGAAAGCCATAGCCCTTAATCTCTCACCCCATCTCTAATAGCTCAGTTATCGCTAGTCACATTTTAATTTCCTCTTTGACAGCTCTGACAAGAGCACTCAATGGTTTTGACTTCAGTCTGGTCCAGAAAACTTTCTTTGAATGATCCTTTACAGATTTCTCAGACCGGACATTTCAAAGATCTGTGGCTGCAGCAAACAGGCACGGGCTTGATGTCACCTAATTGGAATGAAAAACCCATCTCCACAAGCTGACACATCACCTCAGAAGCCTGTTGTTCTCTGTCAGATGAATCACTTGTCCCCCAGATCATCAGAAAAAATGGTCATCCCCTGCTAGCACAGATCTGTGCAGACCCAAGTTTCTCTACCTGCCCTCCAAATTATCCAGCATGTAAACTGCACACGTGTATTAGCTCAGTCCTGTACCTGGTGCCAAGTAGTGCCAAGTATTTTGGCACTGTAGGGTACACCTCCCAGCTATATATGGCTCCCACTATAAAACCAGCATGCCACTGTGGGAGCTGGTTGGGAGGAATCTGTGCAAGCAGCATCTCCCAGTTGAGAAATGAGTTGAGAACTTTTGCATCAAAGGAGCATGTCCAAGAGCCCAGAGATGATGGCTGGAGCCTACCTGAATCTAGACCCACTCTTGTTCCCAGCCCCATCTCCTGCTGGTCCTGGATGGACCCCCTGGGTGGACTTTCTTTATCCACTTGCCAAGTCTGCAACAGCTGTGCTTATGTATTGCTTGCATAGGGGTCCCCCTCAGGTCCCAGTTCAGCCCCCATCTGGGGGCAGCCCTGCTCCTGCTGCTCCCTGGCAGCAAGGCTCAGGCATATCCCTGAGAAAGGATGTTTCAGATTCTGGTTAAAACAACAACCCTTTTGCCTTCAGCCCTGGCAATGGTGTTGCTCTTCATTGCTCTACGCGTATGAGCTGCAAGGATGACAGTTCTGTGATTTTCTCATAAAGCAAACATGCTTCATTTTGCCTCTGACAGCAGGCAATCCAGGGCCAGTAAATGACTGGCAAATGCCTTCTATATTAATCTCTTCAAGTATTTTGGCTTTTCTTTACTTCCAATTTGCCTGGAGGCAGACATTTGAGATAACAGCTGTTGTGGTGATATTATCAGTCATCTGCATGTCAGAGAATGCCAGGAAAATGCCTGTGGAGTAGACCTCTTGGGTTTTTGGTTTTGTTTTAACTGCTCTGGGGCAAATTCACTCCTTTGTCAAAGCTCTGCTCAAAACATGAGAAGATAATATAATGGAACTGGTTTCTACCCTCTGATTATAAAGAAATGTATTTTCCTGTTGATAAAGCACAAGTTCCCTGCTTGCTCTTTGACGTCCTCAAGGATAAGTGTACTGGACCAGTCCTTTGGCAGACCCTGTCACATTTTTTCTTGCTGGTAAGCAATGTCAGAGCACATCTACCACCAAGAAATGTCCTTGTGATTCTCTGGAGAGAGAGGTGACTTGCTCGCTCTTGAGTAACTGGGGAGGCCCTAATAAACTCTGTTAAAAGGGATCTTTACCCTCCCATGAAACACACTGCTTAGCTTTCCTGGGTTTGGTTATAAAGTCTGCTGGCAAAGAAAGTTTCTTTGCCTACTGAGGTGGAGGGCCTAATGTCAAGGATCATGAATGAGTAGGTCCTGAGCTCTATCTCACAAAGCTGAACCATCTGCAAGAGGGCCAAGTAGATTTATTGGTTCATTAGAGAAGATGCCACCAGGAAGGCGTTGGCTTGAGAATTAGTACTCTGCATTCATTTATTTTTCCAGAGAAATCAAAGATGGAAAAACAAAATGTAGCTTTGGAAACTGGGATGCACCCCTATGTAGTATATTGATGACGATAGACCTGTTTGTCTGGTTAGCTTAATGAAACCTAACCTCCTTTGTACTAGAGAAGCTTATTCATTATACTTTGATTGAAAATAATTTGTACCTGAGGATCTTGAACTACTTTACTGACATTAGGCCTGTGGGAAGATAAATAGTTACGCCTATGAAATAACCATTATTACAAAGGAGCAATGTAGATATAGGAATTTTGTGTGCCTGCAGTCCTGATGGATCTGAGCACAGAAAATAAAGGCTTCTGCATGCATATTTACTGTTTTCCCGTAATTTCCTAAAATCTTTTAATCAGGCAGTAACAGAGATTTCCCTTCCATTACTTTGACATTACTGAAGGCTATTTTGCTAGAAATTAAGAGCTCAGTTCTTGTTTGCACCACACATCTCCTGACCAACCGTAGGCGAGATATCTACACTACTGTGGTCTGTTTCCCCACTTGGAAAATGAGCATACTTCCTGAAAATATTTAAGCATTCAGATACCACAGAGATAGAGCTCATGCAGATACCTGTGCAGTAGAAGAAATATGTGTGAAAGAGAAGGCTGGCCTTGAAGGCAAGCCTTCAACAGAGATCACAAAGGTTAACTATCCAAGTAAACTGTTACCAAGTAAATCTCATGGTTTGTTTCCCAAAGATAGCTTTTTCAACTTTAACACACCTGTTTCTAAGTATAGTCAATTTATAAAAACAAGCAAGCATTTTTGCAAGCTTTGAAGATGCACAAATTACTACTTCGACCAGTGCAAAGGGCATTTCCTTATCCCTGTTTCCAGTAGCTGTGTGGAACATATTTTCACCCATGGTATTCAGGGGCAGCTGTCTGGAACAAGGTTAAATGACTACACAGGAAAACTTCCTTCGTATTCCAAAAATTTTCACTGAGCTCAAAGGAAGTGTTAATAGCAGAATAAAGAGCCTTTCTTTTTGGATCTTCCAAAGACAAGAAGAATATGCTGCCTACTTAAACATGGTGGAACTAAAAGAGGTAAGCTGTATGACATAGTAATTTGCTAAGCACAGCTTTGCCTACGTGCTTTCATCACCACTGATGTGGTAACATAAAGGATTTGTTCAGCATAGGTGAACTCCCCTCAACCAAAATGTCTCCAAGATTTTGAGCAATTTTAGTTTCTGGAGTTGAAGTGTATCCGTCTCACAGGGAGTAAGTTTTGAGGGCTGGGAATGTAATTGTGTATTTTCTGCATCATTGTGACAGTATTGTTGGGGACAAACTGGTTGAAAAATGCTTTTCTTTGTTTGATTTCTAGGGAGTTTGAACCAACAAGAAAAACCAAAATATGTACGGTATTTAAATTGTGAAAGTTTGTATTTCTTGTGAAAACCTGGGTAGAAGTTTGGTCCATTGGATAGCATTATGGTTCAGGTACCAAGATACAATTTCTAATTAAAATGAATTCTAATTGAAGATTTTATTTTGATTGTTTATATAAAACCAGAAAACACATTAAAATCAGTTCGCCCTGTCAAAGTTTGTCTCAAAGTACCATCTAACTCTAGGGCTAGGCAAGAAGAAGAAAAGAAACAGCTTTCAGTTGTAAACCACTGCAGTGAGAAGAAAGCCATCTTTTGCCACTGCTGAGATTTGCAGTACCGCTTAGCCACACACTGCCAACAGGGCCAGGATATACTTTCCTGCTACGCATCAGATACTGACCACTGCTGAAAACAGAGGTTGGTCTTAAAGAACTAACATCTGATAAAGACAACACATTCTTAGAGCTGAGTTGCTAGAAACAAAGGTAAAAAGAAATTCAAGGTTTCATTACTCTAAAGCTACTCGTTCTTACTTATGGTTTCCTTTGGACACTTTCTCTTTGATATTATAGTACCAAATACTCTCAAAGCAATCTTCCACTAGGATGGGGTTTATTAGATAGTAAGTATCTGGACTTATCACCTGGAATTTAGAAAAAGGGCTTTGCAAAGCTACAGTGAAGAAAAATAAGAGAGACAAACAAGGAAACGCCAATTAAGATTAATAAGATAATACCTGGAGTGACTGGCTTGGCAGTCATACATTTCCTTTAACACTTCTGTGTAATTCATTTCTGTGAGATGAATAAAATGATGGAAGTTAAGGGGGAACAACAGATGAAACAGAAATTTTCAAAGAAACAGTCTCTTTCATGCTTTTGGGTTTGTTTTTTTTTAATTAACAGTAACTTATTCTTTGTTAGTCATGATGACAGACAAGTATCCCACACCCAGTACAAGAGGTTGGGGTGACAATTCAAGCATCCCAGAGGGTCCTTGTTGGCCACATACAGGTAGTCTCTGTTGGTGGCACCTGGGATCCTCCTGAGGTTTTTGGGCTGTACAGGAAGGAAGGGGAGGGTCTCAGGGAGAGGGGAAGGGAATCCAGGAATGACTCTAGCTGCCTGGAGAGGAAAGGTCCCCTCTCCAGAAAATGATTATGAATTTCAAACATAATCATCTTCAGACAAAATATGGAAACAGTCTGAGAGAAGAAATCAAAACAAGGTGTCTGCTGCACCTCCTTTCCCAGACAGCATCCCTCATCACCCATGATTACTTTCCTCTTTCGGCTCTATTCATCTCTTTCAGCACAATGGCACAGCTCATGATGGAGCTGGGAAAAAACACCCATCCTAGTCTAGCCCACAACCTGGTACGAGATGTGGGTTTGAACCCCCGAGGCAAGGAAGCTGCGGATCCGGGGCTCCCAGGTCTCTGAGTTGGCTCACCACGGAGTTATTACATATAAAAGGCAGCACTTAGTTGCACCATTTTTTCCATTGAAAAAGCTGCCTGCCAGAAGGGCTAGATGGGAGCCTTGCAGGATGCACACAGGCAGATGGAGGCTAAGCCCTATGTCGTAAGGCAAATGTGATGGGAATTCAGGTGTCTAAATTCCCCATATGAAAAGAGGAACTTCCCTTTTCTCTCTTATCTGATCTATGATGTGTGCACGTTGCTTTCGGGGAGGGAGCAGGAAAAGTACATTTTAAAGGCTAAGCAGTGATGCCACTCTTCTGCATGCTTACAATTAAAATGAGGTGCCTTATCTGTTCCAAACTGTGCTAAGCTATGTGGTGGATACAATGAAAATAAGCTATTTCAGCTCCTTTTTTCCCTTTCATTAATCTGTATTTAGACTGTGGCATTTTTGCCTGATACGTGTAGCTGTATTCTTGTACACAGACACAACTGCATACAGGAGTACAGCTAGAAATGTTGAAGAAATAAACCTGTGAGGGCCTAGGAGAGTGGAAGGGAGATATGTAGAAGGTCAATAGCATTAACTATGAAATCTCACTATTAGGACGGTGGCCAGAGGAGATTTGGCCAAGTGAAATAAAGGGCTTACCATTCAATTAAGTCAAGGAGCCAGACATACTATAGCTTTGTCCTGGAAACCTGAGTCAGGGACTGGGAGACAGATGCAGACTATTGCTACCCTAGAGAAACCACCAACCCTCCTCAAGGAACACTAGAACACTATGAACTTCAACATGGGCCTACATGCCAAAATTTGAGAGCCTTCCTGTAAGACAGGCTGACACCTCAGGTCTTTTATCTCGGGCACTGCTTCACATTTTTCCCTTGCAGAGGTGCTGGGTCTTGTTCAGGTCCCTTTTCGAGCATGACTGCTTTGCATAGCACTGGTGTGCTGGACCTACACCATGCTAATCAGAGCTTCAAGAGATTGTAGGGTTACCAGTGCTTATGTGGGGGTCTTGTCAGTCTCAGGAACAGGGTCTGTGCATGGAAGGGACAAGTAGACCCTGAGTACTTTCTTTCCTTTTGAATTCAGTCTGATTTTCTTTTTTCTTGCCCAGAGGAACAGTAAGGTTGAAGGGCCAGCTCAGAGGAAAAATGAGATGCTTGTTGGAGCAGCTATCGGCATGGGATGGGGCCTTGCTACTTGTACCATGTTACGAGGAGGTTGTCTGGCTGGCATACTAAATTGGGATATTTCTCTGCCATTCCTTTTGATGCAAGAAATTCATGTAACCTGTGACCACTTGTCCTTATTGCCAGAGACCGTGTCTTTCTGTCTTGTTTCATCTAAAACAGCCCATTATTTTTCAGTTCCTCTCCCTGAAGGCAGTCTCTACAGCAAGTGACCCACTGCTTGTTTTTGCAGAACACGGCAGGGAAGAGGGCCAAGGATACCTCAATGTTTACATACTGGGATGTAATGGCCTGACGTTGCCTGCAGATATATTCGTATCAGTGCAAGTCCAAGGTCAGATCCTGTTGATGAGTGGTATTTGTGAGCTCTTGTTATGTACACACACTTCCAAACTGTGCTTGACTTGCCACAAGCTGATTACAAGAGATTGAACCCATGGTGAATCAGCCCTGGCATGCAAGTCTTGCTCTGCTCCCCCCATTCTGGCTGATGCTTCTTGGCTGCCTATTCTGTGTGAGGCAGGAACAGCACTGGCCATCAGCAGTGCTTTGCAGCAAAACCTATTGCCTAGCAAAACACTGGATGCACAGGACATCCAGACACTGACCTGCAGAGAACCACTCACACCAGTGGGCTGACCCAAGTATTTGAAGACAAAAATATGCTCAAGTGATTTGTTGGAACATGATCTGCAAGGCTGGTCCTCTACGTTACTACCAGTGACTTCATATTGACCTTAATAGTAGAAACATTCAAATGCTTGAACATCTAGAGGTACAATGTGGCATTTTAAACAAGTATTTTTCTCTTAAGTTATTTGATCTGTGAGTGGTAAAATCAGAGCGCCAGCATTCAACTTGGAACATATGCCTGAAGCATTCTCTGAGAGGCATGATAAAGAAACTATGCCATGCATATATTTTAATTTTAAATAAATCAATGTGATAATCTGGGATCAGGTGGGATTCTGCAGCTGGAAGAAAAGGACAAAGGGAGGTCATTAGTTATACTCTTAATAAATCAATTTGTTAATTAGGGATCAGGTGGGATTTTCCAGCATGAGGCAGAAGACAAAGAGAGCTCATTTGTTATATTTTAAATAAATCAATTTTTTAGCTGGTGTGGGATTCTCCTGGAACTAGAGGGAAGGGCAAAGTGGACACTAAAAACTGTCACTTGAAAATATGCTTGATGTAAGAAATAAGAAATGTTTCATACTTACTGAGCGCATCTGTATTTTCCTGGTCCGCCTTAGCACAAAACCAGTGTGGTCAAGCTGGAAGTCTTGGAAGATTCAAGGAAATGAAGAGAGAAGACCTGTAATATATTCAAGGGAATAAAGAGGAAAGGTTATTTCAGCTTTGTGTGGCTTACCACATCTAGCAAATAGTTTTCAAAACATGACAGCATTCAGAACCACTGGACATGTCTGAAGATTTGGGTCTTAGTCTTTACCTGAGCCTGCCACAGGAAGATGTCATCTACAAGGTATAATGTCTGCCAGGTCTACACTGCAATAACATTCACTAGGTGCCAAGCTCTTCTTCCCTGTGGCATAACAGGACAGCATTCGCTTGTCCTGCAGATCTCCCTGTATGGAGTCCACCTTTCACTTGTGCAAGGTCCTGCAGCCCTGGTGATCACCAATGGCACACAGCTGACTCCATGCTGGTCCTGCTGAGGCTGATGTGACTCTATAACAAGCATCATTTGTTTGTGGACTTGTGTTGATGCAGCATCTGAAGGCAAAACATTACTTGAGTAAGAAAGGGAGACAAGCAAGTTGAGAAGGAGAAGGTTCAAATGACCGAATCTGGCAACATTCAGCCTATTTACTCTTTGATGTTACAATGGAGGACAGCAATTCAAAGCCATCAATACATACTAAGGAATGGCAAGCACTGCAGGAACCAGCAGACTTCATCATAATCAGTACCCATTTGTTCCCTGCTGTGCTGCACGTTAAAAGGAGCTCTTTGAGATAGCTTTTCTGCTGCTGCTTTTCTTTTTGCTTTATTTCAGTTTTGTCCTACCTGCACTCCACAGAGGGAGTCTTGCTTACTGCTGACAGGCAATAACCCATCTTGCAAGGCTAATATTTCCTGGAGATGCATCTTCTCGTGCTGCCTGCACACCGAGATGCACATGATAATTACCTCCTAGGAAGGCAACGGCTCATCTGTGTCACTGTCACATCTGCCCATGGCTAATAGGTGTGCAGGATTTGCTGTGAATTTAAAACCCATCTCCCTTCAAAGGTCAGAAGATCAAAAGTTCAAATCTCATTGGGAATTCCCAAAAGAGCCCACAGGGCCACTCACGGCCCCAGCAGGCTCCTCATGTGCGATAGCAAGGAATCGGCAGCAGCTAACTTGCTGGTACTGTTGTTTCAACGGACATATAAAACCGGAGACCCAGTCAGCTGTAGCAAGAAATAATAAAGATACTGAGTTTACATACAGTCTTCAAAAATTTCCTCAAAGGGTCTCCAGTTTATTTTCTCACCTCAGTGTGAGGCTCAGTTTTAACAATATGGCTGCCAAAAGGGTGATTTACCCTACGGCTTAGACAGGCTGTTGTGATGGATAGCGGATACTATTTCAACAAAGGAACAGCACCTCAAGTTTTAATCTGCTATGTAAACTAATAGAACTTAGCTCAAAATATTTTTGGCCCTTCCTTTGCGAGCAGATTCTCAACAATGAATAGAAAAACACATCATATATATGACTTACAATGCTACTCTTCTTATAAGTGGAGAGTCATGCGGAGTCCAAGCACAGCAGCATCTTCAGAGGTTCAAAAGTCAGCAGTAAGATTCAGTCTGTGCTGAAACCTGACCCATAAGGTCAAAGACAAAGAGCAGTTTTATTTTCCAGATTTTTCAATAAAAACATTAAAGTAATTTTAAGTTTCAAGAATGCAAATAAAGAACATAAGACTAGTATTTCAAGACACGTTTGGTTTTTTTTTTTTTCTTGCAGCAGTAACTTAAACAACACTTCATTTTTTCAACTGAAGATCCACAATCTGTTGCACAACTATAAGAGGCTTTTTTAAGAAAAAACTCGGTGGCTTATTTAAAAATAATTTTCTGTACATAACCTTAAAAAAAAAAAAAGAAAGAAGATGAAAAGAGGGGCCCTTGGACCTCAGGAAAAGGATGGTTTCTTGAAAGTACTGAACAGGATTTAACAAATGTAAATGGTCTTGTAGTTCCTACTCAGCCACGTTAGCTTGCTCTCCTCCTCCAGGGGAAGTACAACATCCCTGGAAATGGGAGACACCAAATTGCAATCGCAGTTCAGAAGAACATCAGTCAGCGAAACACTCAAGTATGTACTTGAGTGCTATTAGCATAATTGGGGCACAAGTGTATGATTAAAGTTAAGTATGATTAAAGTTAAGTTTCTTTAAGATAAATGGATTAAAGCAGATGTTTAGGTAATTTTGAGCATCAAGGACAGCAAGTTTAAGCAATTTGTCTAAATTTACATGTGAGTTTTATAGGAAACCACCATTTTTGATCTCACAAGTCCCAATCTCATCCCCTCAAATGCCTAAAAGCTTGTCATTTCCCTCGCTCCAGCACTGACACTGCCTATTTTCTGCATATTCCCGTGATGCCTTTTGGAAACTCAATCAGGGGAACAACAGGGCTGCTTAGGCTCAGCTTGAAGAGGAGGCTGAGCTGAACTGGTCAAAATCTTCTGTACTGAGAACAGTTGGTCAAAGCGATTTCTGGACACTTGCAAGCTTCACCACCACAGTTGTATGCCTGGCTGTACTACAAAGTCATAAGACTGAAAAAAAAGACTGAACCTTTGTACCTCTTGTTCTGCATACACAGTGCTCAATCCAACATTGACTGCAAACAGTAGGAAGCTCCTACAACAACTAACCAAACCCCCATAGAAAAGCCCAACCCAACATGGTCCTATTAATTAATTCACGATAATCTCTTCCTCCTCTTTGCACTCTGTGATTAGGATTTGAAACTCAAAGCTATTAATCTTCAAAATGCTAAAATGACAGACACCATATGAGCAAGCATCCAGTTTCACTCCCTTCCAAATCCACCAGAGAGAGACAAACACACTCTAGGCCCCAGCCCAACTTTATCCTAGTCTTCAACTTGATATCCACTTCAGTGATGTGAAGCTCTGCTGGATGGCTTCAAATTTGGCTCCAGACTGTTGCTAATTGGGAGGACTATTTTTCTTTATTCTTTCTGCAGTGTTAGCAGAGGCACACTGGCAGTGTGCTGGCAGTGGAAGTTGCCACTTTGGGAAGAGTTTTGATTAAAATATACATCGCTTTGATCAGTGGCTTCCCTGTAGTGTAAGATAAACACGATCAGCAGTTTTGGTTGGTGTTCATTCCTAAGGCACATGCTGTGAAGTTACTGCACTACATTAAGCAAAAGCTTAAAAGGAAATTGTTGTAGCCAACTAGGACTTGGTATCATCCTGAGACTAGAAATCTTAAAATCTAAAATGAAGAGAAACTAGCACTGCCTTTCCCCCTCTGCCAGTAGGGTCTTTCACAACTGCAAGTCCAAGAGGTTAGGGTTGAGATCTTTTGCCACAAGGCATGTATGTCAGAGGAGGAAAGGTATGAGAGCATGTTCCATAACTAATGTAATGCTTTATGTCTTTTCATTCAACACCAGAAACATCACAGAAATACGCTTCCCTTTGGTTGGTGAAGCTTATTTGAATCTCACAGCTGGGGCCTGGAAGAGTTGTCTGAAGTGTAGCCATGGTCTTTATGTGAAGACATTTTAACAATACTTTTTCCTCTTTTTCTTTTTTTTTTTTTTTCCCCTTGTGAAGCCAAAATGGTGTCTATTACAGGAAACTAGTATAGCTGTTAGTATAAATAGCATTCATTGAAATTGTTTGTTTTCTGTACTGCAGCTTTGTATGCAAAATTAAACTTTAGGAATTTGTTTTAAAATTTCTAATGCTTAAGGCTTTATATTTCTAGGGAAGAGAATTTTTTAAAAATTACACGATTAAATAAAGATTTGCTCAGAGAATGGCAAGTAGCTTAATGATGTTACTTATAAGCTCATAAAAGAAACACGGACATAAGAGGAAAACTTAGTGTCATGCCTTGGTTTTTTTAAGCTGGACTTTTAGGGACATCTTATTATTTCCTTGGAAAAGGGTAACTTCTCTGACGGGGGTAGGAACCAGCTTACCCTTCCATTTGCTACCCCCAAGACTGGGCCAGATCCTGAGTCAACTCAAAAAGGTTGAGCATCACCAAAATCAATAAAGCTGCCCCAAATGAGATCCGGGTGACCGATTCTTCCACTATCTGCAAGGGTAGGGGGCAGCGGGTGGATGCTGCTGTCAAGTAGAAGCGGTCTGCTGGCACCGATGGCTCCCCTGCATTACGCGCTACTCCTCTCTGTCTAGTGGAAGGCCTTTTCTGATAAAGTAATAAACATATCATAAAACTGTTTTACAAGCCAGGTCTCACTCTGCTCTCCAGCTTTTTCTCATTAAGGGCATTGCTGCATCAAGGAAGTTCAAGCTGCAGCACATTTAACATCTGCATTCCTTTGACATGTTTTGAAATTATTTTAAAACAATTGGAAGAGGAGGACCAGGTCTGGGGGGGGCTGAGTGCATCAAAGAGAAAGCAGATCAACATGCAAGCCCCAAATTACATAACTAGCCCCACCAAGGAAATAAATTAATTTGTTTCCCAATGGCTTATTTATATAACCCTTTAATTATAGCTAACCATATCACCAGTATTATACCATGGGAAAATGTAAAACTGTTAAGCAACCTACCACTCCGCCCTCTCCAGACCGACAACACAATCATTAAGCAACAACTACATGTTAGGACATCGCCTGCTCTTTTGTCTTTCAAAGGTATAGTTCAATAATGCGGGTAAGAAAATGTGACCTCAACTGTAACTCTTTTTCCAGGGCTTTTGTATGTTCCTAAACGCCATCTCCCTGTTGGACCATAAAAATGGGACAGCACTTGACCTGCTTGCAACACAAAAAGGGATATTGTTTAAAAATTCACTATTTTCCCAGTCTGCACATGAGTCATAATCAGCAGTTGAATCCTGTTAACTGCAAGTGCTGCTCAGTCTATACTGGCTTTTCACACGTGATAAGTTGAGGTAGCTCTGTTGACTTCAATTAAAGCATTTCTAATTGTTTCTAATTCAGTAGACACCAGCTGAGACCCTAGCTTTTGCCCTACAAAAGGCACAGTGTGTTAAAGCAGCTTGCTGCAGCTCCTTGAGGCCTAATGAACGCTACGTATGACGAGTTATTAGACCAAACTGCTGTGGTGAACAGGGTGGCAACAGTAACAAGGACGACTTTGCAGGTGAGAAATATCAGAATTTTCTGAAACGGAAATTGTCAAAGCAGCTGTTTCAATCCATGTTCAGTTCACTTCAGAAGACAATATGTAAATATTTCTAAGAAAAATAATCTCCTGATGATATGAGATAAAGCTGATTGTGGCACGTGGAGAACGCTATAACTTCAACTACGGAGTTGCAAGAAAGGTTTCATTATAAATCATGGAAATTCCTCCTAATGTTTTTATGTTTGGATTGGCTTTCAATACTCAGATTAGTGAATCTTTCAGGCACAATGACTTTCTTCTCTGTGAAGCGGCAAGTCTTGGTAGTTTTGCAGCACTGTAATATGATCAGCTTTATTTAGGTACAAAGGTAATGCATCTTAATGCTAGAATAGCCAATGCAGATGGATATTAACAGCCCTTTATACGACCAGATTAGAACAGATTATCAGGGATGCTTTGGAATCTCCATCAGTCAGGCTCTATCCATCAAGCTGGGTATCCTAAAAGATAGGCATCATGTCCACCACAAGTTAATAGCTTTAGTGCAAGAGCTGTGTTAGGTGTTTTGGGAAGACCTTGAAACCAACCCTGCAGATTAGAAGAGCTCTGTATTCAAGAATCTATAATACTCTGTCTAAAGTTCAAAAAGAGCTAAAGAGAAAGCGCAGTTACACAGGAATTGCCCACAACAAAATTCCTCAATTAGCTTGCTAAATAATCCTTTCTTGGCATAAAGTAAGTTTTAGCAAACCATTCCCTCATACTCAGTGTATAGAGAGACGAAGCAATGCTATAATTTTATCTTCTACACCCTTTGAAGCAGTATTTTGTTGGTCATGTCTGCGATGCCTGAGGATGGCCTTTAGACCAAGTTCTGTACTCTTAAAAACAGATCAAAAGAAGTTTGGTCATCTCCTTCAAAAGGCAGCTGTTCTCCTCCCCTTTTTCACAGAGCTGCAACATGAAAAAGGGCTTAGTGTTGAGGAACATCTTCTGTAATTCAGTATAAATATTTTGGCTCACAGTCTCAGATTTTTAGATGGGATTAGCAAGTCAGCTATCTTCAAGGGAGCTAAATTAGTTTAATCGGTTCTGAACTAAGAGGGGAAAAAGTGGTGGGTTTGTATTAAGCAAAAACTAAAATGTTAAGCCTCACCTTAGCTTCTAATATATCAATGGTATTATATCTCAAGATTTTATTATGACTAAAGAGACACAAGATTGTTTAAAAATCTTAGCTATAACTGCAATAAATAAATACATTTCCAGCCCTCATGATGGTAGAATAATGTCATCAAATGTGATCAGTGTCTATCTACCCCAAAAGATTAAAAACAAGAAAAAATAACAAGAAACCATCATTCTTGAATAGTGTGCTATAATTTTGTGATTTCTCATCCAGACTTGCTTTTTAATCAAAAATTAAGACTTGCAGTGGTGAAATCTATACTGACCCATACACCTCTTGCTGACATTTCAGATGACATTCTGAGTTACACAAAATAGAGAGAGAGTAACTGTGCTGAGATGTAGAGGATAAGATTGGTCTAGAGAAAACACAAACTGGTCAAAATCCAAAAGGCAAATTCCTGAATCTTTTTTAAAAAGTTTAGTTAATGTATGTTTATATATTTTTCTCACGAAGTATCATTTCCTGAGTTTGGCTGGAGATAGTAAAGTACCTTGAAAAAGACTATTTTCATGATGTGTTTAACTCAGCAGAAGCCAAGACCTAAAAGAAATCTCTAAGGAAAACAGACTTTCCTCCTTTTACTGGTTAGTTGACTGTCTGTCTTCTCCAGGATTCCCTGATGATTCAGCATGGAGTTAGAAAGCAACATAAAATCATGCACTATACTTCAAAGTCTTTTTTTAAAACAAACTTTCTCATTCAGAGATGCAAGAACTGAAAGCTGTCCCTTTGTGAAGTCTGGAGAGTAATGTACATGGCATTAAAATAAAATCTTCATAAAATGAGTTTCTGCTGCAGCATCTCAGAGCACTATGCACCACAGCAGAGGATCTCCAACCCTCCCTGGTCAGACTGTCTAGACTCAGCTGGCTCGAGCTCTGCAGCTCTGGGAGCTGGACTTTAGTGGGGACAGCCTGCTGGTGAGCCCTGGTCAGCATTAGCATTCATTCCTGCCTTGCAACTTGGTTGCTTCATTGCACCTTGCAATAACTAGAACTGCATTTGAGTGGGAGCTTTGATTGGGTAATTGGCAGGCAGATGTGACTTCTAATAATCCGCTCTTCTTTTGGGAAAATCAAGGAAAATATCAGGTAACCAAAAAAAAAAAAAATCTTCTGGCTACCCAAGATCCATCAGAAGACCTGGAGAGACACTGTCACCTGGAAAACAAGGATATGCTCTGGAATTGACTTCCATTCTTCCTAATGTTCCTCAGTAGAATAAAACATCTGTGAGCTGGATAGCTTTAGACAGCTGGTTCTGGAGAAAGGCTGGAATTTACCCCACCAAGACATGACCTTCTCTAATGAGAATAATAGCACCACAAAACCACATCAAACCTGAACAGTTCTTGCAACTGTTTGCAGTTCAGGAGATCAGTGAGCGGCATTGCTATTTGTAACCAATATAATTTAGTCTCCACTCTATGCTCACTTTCTGGTAATGCAAGATAGTCACATTGCTGACAAAATGCATGGAAATGGGGATTTACGGTCCACTACACTACGGATAATGAAGTTAACAGGGAAAACAAAACCCCAAACCAAATCCTGTATTATAGCTTTTTGGGTTATGCAACTGCTCAAATGATACATGGAAAAAAACCTGAATGTTTTAACTTGTGTTAACAAGAAAAAAATGGCATAATGTTCTCACTGACTGAAAAATATTCAGTTAAATTCTGCTAGAAGAACATTTTCAGTGGAGAAAAGCCAAAACCAGATCCCTGTGGACAAAATTTACCAATAAACAGGAGTTTTTTTCCAGTTTTCAGAGAAAACTTTTTGAGATTTTCAGTTATCTCATGAAAAATTAAAAAAAAAAAATGTTCAAGGAGCACAGGCTCTTTCCTGTGAACATCCGTGTTCAGTTTAAAACTCCATTTTCCTACAATAGTAACTGCTGACAAAGAAGTTTTGATCAGCTTAGGAAACATTGGCACCCTGTGTGTAAATGATGCACTGCCGACAGGTCTTAGCCCGTGTGTGGCTTCTTTGTGTAGGTCAGTCTCCAAAAGGAGAGACCACCAGGAGCTACCGGGAAGCCAGAAGGACGTGTACTTACATCTAATGAGGCTGTCCTTGGTGGAGCATTTGCTGAATGCTGGTTTGCTTTTTCTCCTGAATCTTTATTGATCCTACAGGAGAAGTGTTTACACTGATGGCACATTTCTACCAGCTGAGGATCTGGCCTTATTTTAGCCTTCTTGACTTATTTTTTGGCATGTTGCTGCAAGCAGGCTGGGATCCTGCCAGGGCGGGGCTGAACAGAATGGCATTCCTGGGCTCTTAGTAGTGTTGACCATTGTATTGATGTGAATACATAAAACCCTTCAAAGGCAGAAAGGTGACTCCCTGTCGTATGCAATGCTCCTTCTAGTCCTTTCAAGCCACAGGCCATCGGCATAGTCTGTACTTGAACCCAGGACATGCTCCTTTCTCCAGTGAACGAGTGATGGACATTATTGTAGTGAAGAGTAACAGTAGATGAGGTGCTATCTTGCCCTTTAAATTGAGCCATTCAATTTGTCATGAATGGCTGAGTATTTCTTGCTGGCATTTGGGACTTAGATTTCAGCGCTGGGAATAGAGTGAATAGGATCAATGATGAAGCTGAGGTACAAAAAGCAGGAGCAAAAAAGGGCAAAGGACTAAAACTGATAGAGACAAGCAATTACAAGGTGTATTAACGTACACCGGGTTAGGTTGGAAAGAGGGAACAACTTATTGTTATTCTGTTTTTTTTTTTTTTTCCATGAAAGATAAAGGGGAGGGAAGTGAATATTTCTTATTCAGGCAATTGCAAAGCGGTGGCTGCAAAGAATAAAGAGACCTTTTAGAACATGGCAGCTGCCTCAGAGCCTCAAGCGTGGTACTTGATACTACAATCTACCCTCCTAGTGCTTTTTGGCCAGCTTTTGAGAACAGCAAGGAAGGCATTCAGAAGGAAGACAATGATAAATGTCAAGAAAGAGAGAGGAAATCTGGAGTTTAAAAGACTATTGAGTGACAGGCGGGTTAGATCAAAGGCAGACATTTACGAGGTATTTATAATTGCAATGCTAATAGAGGTTAATCATACAAAGCAAAGCCAAAGGGTGGATGTCTATTCAATCATAAAGCACACAAATATATATATTTACTACACACATATACATAAACACACACACACACGTATGTATATACTGTACTTCAAAAGCCAGCTGGTCATTCATCCAGTCACCATCACCCATTCTGGTTTCCTCTAGGTTCTTAATGGAAAGGAAGCTTTTTTCCAGGCAGAGCATTTGAACCCCTTTGCTGTCAGAGCCAGTGAGATGTTTGAGAGGGAACACACAAGATGGGGCTCATGTATAAATCACTGGAAAAACCAAGTCAGAATTTGTTTCTTTATAAAAAGGAAACAACCCCCCAAAATCTGTGCCCAGCAAGACTGTATTTGTTTTCATAACTTTTAACACAGAGAAAGGAGAATCCTTATTAAAGGATTTTTAAAACTGAGTTTCTTATCTTGCTAATTTCGAGGGCTGGATTTTCCAGGACCTCAATACCAGTTACACAACTACATGAGCATCAGCTTTTCTAAAGGCTGCACAATTTGGCAAACATGGGCTCAATTTGAGCGCTTTTGCTTACCAGTCCTTTTCAATCTTATCTCTCTCACAGACATGCTCTCTCTTGTTATCATTCTTCCACCCATTCCTTTCCTATGCCACACACAGATTTCAAAAAACAAAACAAAAACATTTCCTATGGGAGTCTCTACATACTCATTTTAAGGAAAAGCTGTTCTTGTTCGCCCTCTGTGGCATGTAGCAGTCCCAGATGTGTACTGCAGCAAGTACAACTACAAGAATTAACTGTGTCAAGAATAATTCCTAATACCACAGCTATGTCTGATTTTACCAGCAAAACCATTCTGATGTCATGTACTCCCAAATCTAGAAAAAGAAATGTTACGTATAACAAAATACCACACACAAACTATTAATGAAAGACCAGAGCAACATAAGTGAATAACTTTATGTATATATCCAAATATCTTCACCCAAAGACTGCTGATGACAGGGTTTTTTGCCCATAAATCAACCACAGAAGAGCTAGGTCTTATTAAGTGTCTGGAGTAATTCCTGAAATTATACGATCTCTGTTAGGAGTTTTAGGAACACGTAATGCAAATAAAAGCAACTTTAAAAAACGCATTATTTATCCAGGAGGTATCTCATCTATATGGAAAGGTGCTTCCTCTCTTGGGCAACTAACTACCCAGTTAACCGCCATCAGAAAGCAGTTTTCTCCATGTATAATAATCACATTCATTCTTTAATAACATGAATTTTGCCTCCTTTGTGCTAGGTCCTGTATGCAGAAGGGAAAAAGTTGGTAGGCATGAAAAAGGACTATTAATGTACAGCTAAGGCAGACATGTATACATCCACCTTATGGGCAAAGGATGCTTACGCTGACAGCGAATCTGTTCTGTTGATGCTTATGCCACAGCAGGCAGCCTCGTCTCTCCAGCCGAGAGCAAGCTGGCAGCAGTTTCTGGGCTGGGGCTTGCCATCCTCTTCAGTGGGGCTGGCAGGGCAGGCTGGCCAACTTCTCCACCCTGCCTGCGGGATTTGAGACCCAGACAGCAGGACGGGCAACCTGGCAAAGAGCAAGAGAGGGACAGGGTTAGGGCAGGGGCCTGGGCTCCGAGGCGTGCAGGGGACCAATGCCCCAGTGGCTGTGTGGGTAGGGGAGCGCTGTCGCGCGCGTTTTGGGCAAGTCTGAACAACGGCTGCAGAAATGCTCGTCTTGATACTTCCTTTCGCAGAACTGGAAGGAAGAGGAATAATGGGGAAGGAGGGAAGGGCAGAGAAAGACGCCCGCCACACACAAACAAATATTAATTTCTGTGGCATTTACAATGAAATCACAGCAAAGGTCCTGTGGGCTCCCTGATTACCTCTAGCCAAGGACAAATGCAAGGTACCATTTTCTGTCTCACTATCATCTTCATACGCTGTTTTTCACAGGTGTTTCATCAAGCACACAGATCAGAAAACACAAATACCAAAACCTGAATATAAGGGTCTGCTTGAAAGTCTTTCTGAATTAATGCAGCTAAGACATGTTTCTAGATGTCTTTCCTAAATGAAGTCCTGTGGCATCATTATATTGAAAATGAAGCAGGATTTTAAAATGTTAAAAATGGTCCAAAACTGTAATATACCAGTTTCTGTCTGGAATGGGTTTAGATTAAGATTCAGAGGTTCCGGTCTGAGGCTGGAGCCAGACTAAGGTTTGGGTCTGTCAGCACAAGCATCCCATGAACAACTGAGCCAATATTCAGCCCCAACAGTGGAAAGCTTTTAAGTTCATTTGGAGGCAGTCTGGTCTTGCAAGAGCTCTACCATTTTGGACAGCATCCAAAAAGCAAGCAAAAAGAGGCCCCTGGATTTTTTTTTTTTTTTTTTTTTATTATTATTACTATTTGAATAAACCCACTGTGGGTTCTAAACAAGTTCAAATCTGGGCAGACATGCTAAAACAAAACCACCCTTCATTCTGGGAATAGGGAAGATACGAAACTCCAGTTTGGTCCCATCTCTGCTTTAGTGATATCTATCTTAAAGCACGCTCCTTCTAAAAATGAATTAAGAATTACAGCAGCCTTCTACCAAGGCTCCTCCCAGCAATAAACAAAAATATTGCTTGGATTATTTTGCAATAGCTGAAAAGTTAAAAGCCTTTGTTAGCAATTAACAGTTTCCATGACAAGCACTCATCACTATTTTGCCGTCCCATCCCATCTAAGATTGGTGATCTGCATGTGCATGTGCAGATCCTTGCATGTGCACAGATCCCTGCATGTACGCAGATCCTTGCATGTGCATCCTTACTGCTGGCTGGAAACCCTTCTTCCCCCCTGCACCACCCTTCGTACAGCAGCTACTCCTGGGATGAGGTTTCGGTTTCTGTCGGGTGACATCAGTGTCTCCCTGAAAAAGCAGTGTTCCCTGGATGTTTGAATCTCATTGCAAATACTTGTCTTTTTTTGTCTTCAAGTTAGTTTGACTTTTAGTCACTCTTCTGGTCATTTTCAAGTATTTGTATTAATAAAAGAGTGAGAATGTGGTTTATTGTCTCCCCTCTTTTATCATGCACCACTTTTGGAAGGAAAAAAGGGCTGCTCTGGCTTGAGGCTGCACAGTATAGGAAACAATTCTGGAACAAAGCAGATGTTGCAATTTTATTTCCCATCTCAACCACAAGGTAGGATACGCGTATACTGCTTAACCACCTTCCAGAAGATTGTCTCACGTATTATTCTGGTAGAAGGTCGCCTAGCTTCCCAACAACTTCTATATACTAGTCACTGCTCAGCTGTAGGGAGGTGAAGGGCCACTGAAACCCCAAGTAATAATCGATATCAGTTCCCTTTTGTTTCTGTAATAGGCTTTTATATGTTTGTATGTTATATCCACTGGGCAGAGAACCAAAGCTTCCTAATAAAGAGCGGGGCGGTGAAAACTTACAGCAGTGATT
>VZTL01020457.1:342-49792 GCA_013400535.1 Scopus umbretta | reverse complement strand
CCCCCCCCCCCCCCAAAAGAAAAAAAAATCTGCATGCACAATAAGGACTAGAGGGAAATTTTTCTCTGTGCTTGAATGCACTCTCACAGGTCAGTCCTCCGAAGAGGTGATACCCTGCAGAGCTGGTGTAACAGGAACCCAGAGAAGGAAGGCAAGTTTCGGCACTCCTCTTCTCCCCCCAGTTTCCTCTGCCTCAGAGATTAACTTTACTACTGGCCTAGCAGCACCTCCTGAAATCACAGCAAAGCCAGTTGTTATTACATCCATCCCCTGTTTGTGATCTCTCACTCCTGCTCATCCAGACAAGCAAAACTGTGTGACTTAAACGATTTCAAATAAAAGAACTGAGTTCCTAATTTCTACAAGCTTTCAGTGTATTAACTGCCTCCTTCGGGCTGAAAATTTAGGCTCTGAAGAAATGCAGAATTGTGATTCCCTCCCCCCCGCATTGCTGTTATTCCCACATCTACGTATTTGTGACCGCCTCAGTAGTTCTTTCATCACTGCACAGATGGAAATGAGGTGGGCCAACGGGTAGGATGCTAATCAGCCTCTCTATTCAGATGTGGACTCCATGAACTCTGCAGATCACTGCAACTCAAAGGCATGACTGCATATCAGACAGACATCCCTGATCCAGCTTGTTCAGAGGTGACCATGTCAGTGTGGCGCTCTGTGCATGGGTCAGTAGTATTGAGCCAAAAAACTCTGCAGCTCCAAGAGAACCTCTCCCCAAATCTCCATCCCCCCCGTCACCATACCCAAGCAAGGCACTTTAAAGACAATGCAGATGTGCTAACACCTGCCAACATCTTGACTGCAGTGCAAAGCATTACTAGCATCCATCTGCTCTGATACACAGGGAACTTTAAAATTCATGAGATCTTAATATGACTGGATAGTCTCTTAAGTATTTTTGACAAACCAGCATACCCAGATAGTGAAGAAAGAGGAAATTACTTAATTCTGAGGTATTTCAAATCTAGAAGAGACTTCTGGTTTGTTTTAAGGTCAAGATCATTCCATTTTAACATCCAAACAAATTCTCCAACCCTGTATGTTACAAAGAGGGGATATTTCACTCAGGCTTGGCTTATCTTGCTCTGCCTTCCTCAAACCAACACCACCACCACTACGGCTGCCTGTTGTTTCAGCAGGAGCGGTGGGAGACAAGTGTAAGAACCTGAGTAATCAGAGATATGTGAAGGGGCCAGTGGTCAAAGAAGGAAAAGAAAGAGGGGGAGGGCAAACGCATGGGTAACGGGAATCTGGAGAGCAAATGGAAGTGGAGGACCGAGCCGTAGCTGTGAGTGAGACTAGAAACCCAGCTAGACAGCCACCATCTGACCGAGGGCCACCAAACCTTAGAAATTTCCTTTCTCTGAACCAGTGGTCAACACTGACTGTCTGATTTAATTAACTTTTCTATCATTAGTATGCATCAGCCAGGGAGGAGGAACAGACTCCACTGCCTAATAGATTCCTGTTGTGCCCTTTACTACATGCGTTTGTATGTTTGTGTATGCACAAACATAGAGCTGTTGCCTCCCTAAGAGGTAGGACAGAAAAGTTCCATCATACCCACATAGTTCTAAAAAGTGGGAAAGAGAAATCCTATTTTTTATTTGCTTTTTACTTTTTATTTATTTGCTTTTGCTTCTTTCCCAGGCACTTTCTTCCTTCTAGGTCAGCCAGTTTAAATTGGAGCCTGTAGCAAGAGATCCATTTCTCACTAAACAAACTCCGCTACAGGAAAGCTCACGTCTTTAAATATATTTTTGAGCAAATTTTCCCTCTCCTGCCCCTTTCTGAATTTGGTTGTTTTATTTGTCTGCTGATAATAGGGACAAAATAGTGCCTCTCCCCTACACGGGAAAGTCAGTAAAACAGCTTCTCAGGAGTGACTGGAGCAGCATGGGAATTCGCCTACCTTGGCAGGAAAGTTCCAATTCCTCCAGTTTTCTAGGCTTAATAAATTCCTGCTCTCTTCAGCAATAATAAAACAAAATCAGTCTCCTGGGGAAGAATTCACTCCAACACACTGTGCTATTTCAGTCATTCTGAGCTTCCATTGGTGGGAGATATAAAAAATAGGATGATAAACTCTTCCAAAAAAGATAAAAATAAACCCATCCTAAAAACGGGCTTCATCCTTCTCCCCAATCCTTGTATGGACTTTCTTTGATGGATTCTTAGTGTGTGGATGGAAAGCAGTGCTCAGTTAAGAGCGCTTAGCGTTTTCTGTCTTCAAGGCTTTCCAAGCACAAAAGGTAGAGATGGTATGTGAGTATTGTATATCAGGTTTATAGAAGGCATACATCTGATTTATACCTCCCATGCATCACTCACGGTACTTTTTAAACAGCTTGTGTTTCCACTATCCCATCTATTTCACACACATTCCTGTAGGAAAACCAGGTTCAGGTCTCTGCTGTTCCCACATCCCACCGCCCAGGTGAGTTTGGGCAGGAAACAGGAGGGTGCTAAACTGCGCATTGACCAAGGATGATTTTATATCTAAAAGCCCACATTGTTCTCGTCTGTGCTAGTGAAAAATCTCCATTAGCTGGAAAAACTCAGTAGGTCTTTCATCACAGAAACCCTGGCACTTTGTGAAGGCCTCCACACTTGTAATGTTACTTGAAGCACTTTACAGAATAGGCAATTATTGTTGCTGGGCAAGTAACTGATTCTTTTCATTCACTGACAACTTACAAACTATTCTGAGTTAACCTGAAATGGAAATACAGATTTTTTTTTTTCCTTTAATTTGAGGCAAAAAGACAAAATGGAAGGAAAAACGTTCATTTCAGAAAAAATTAAACATGGCAGTCAACCCAAAGTGAAATACCACATTTTAGAGGTAGGCGTTTTACAAAGAAACTTTAAAATCCGATTGAAAGAACTGTAGCGCAATTTTTCTGGAAAACAAATTTTAGTTAAGTATATTAGTCAGGCTTAGTTAAATCTATTAGTCACTCCTTACATTCAAATAGGCAAAACATGCGGGGAAACTACTTTCTCCCAGCATCAGAAAGAGCCCCCATGCCACTGAGGGCATAGGCAGTGCACCTTCCATTCAGCTGCAGGATCTTGTGCAACCCCACACCCACCAGGCGCAGGGGACCTGAGCCACCAGCAGCGCCTTACAAATGCACCTCTGGAGCTATGCTAAATTTGAACCTAAGTTTCAAAACTGGAAGCACAGTCTCAAAGACTGTCACCTACCTGTATGAGTAAGAAGTTTACAAACCAGACAACTTTCCCACTCATAAATTCCAGTATAGGAATTTGTTTGAAACAAAATTTGAATACAACAATCAGTGTTTAAAAGAACTGAAGGATATTCAAGAGCGCTACTTAAGCTCAGTTGGGCTGTTTAGCTTTCTAAATCTTGTATATTTGTGCATAAACAATTGGTATGTTTAAAAACAATTGAATATATGTTAAGAAGGAGGAATACAGCTGCCTTACTAGGTGAAGTCAGTATTGTGAGTACATTAGTAATGAAAGATTGATGCTAATGCTCTTAACAATCGTTCCAAATCCAGACAAAATCCTAAAATAATAAAGGAAGCGAAGATCGCCATCATAAACACATATATTATTTCCACATGGTGTTTGTGTGTGTGTGTTTGTACAGTATACGCAACTGAGCTTGCCTTCACAAATTAGAAATATTTCGCATTCCATACACACAATGATTGCTCACACAAGAGGCCGCAAGGTTTGTTTTCTGACACGCTGGAGAAACCAGGAACCTTGAGAAAGTCGGTGTGATCTGTTTAACATTCTCTCCTTGGAGCTGGGTGACGAGCGCAGTATGTTCTCTGCAAATGTTCATAAGCCTGAGCCAAAGCCCACTGAAGGCAGTGAGGTCAGGCCCCTGCAAAAGTATATGAATGTCTCTGTTCTCATCCACTGTTACCAACATTTCCAGGATGGCTCTTGTGAACATCGACAGAAGTTGAGAGTTTAAGCCGAACAGAAAACAGGGCAGTCGAAGTCTAAAAGCTGACATTATTGATCCACGTGATCCAAGAGGGCTACTTAAGCCCAGAAGTTGACTTCTAATGCCTAATGAAAGAACTCAAGCCAAGATTTTTTCTGCTTTTGAACAAAAATATCTCATTAGTTTTACTTCAACTTTAGCTGCCTAAATCCCTTTAACAATCTATATACACTACAAGGAAAAAGTATGGATTATCCCAACCCATTAACATGGAATAATCATTGGTGAGCAATGTTGCTTTTGGTGATGAAAGACCTAAATTTTGTCTATAATGAGATGTCTTGAAGGTGGTTAAGTGATGTAAAGTATAACTCTCTTTACTATTATATCCACGCGTATTGTAGCCCCTTGTATTCTTGGATTTGCCATAGCTGCATGGGCCTATACATATTACTCTTCAGCTTGCCCAGTAGGCACAAGCAGAATAAAAGTAATAATCTACTCAGCTAAATGCTCTGAGATCAGCTTCCACATGAGAAGGGCTGTATAAGAGCAATACATGTTTTTAAAGTAGATATTTAACCTCGATCATACAGAACCAGCAAAGAGCAGTGTGACGGCATCCCTTCAGACAGAATGTACCATCATGATGCTCTTTTAATCTCTTCTGGGGCCCAATAAAATATTCTTTTGGCTATTAAGTTTAACCTAACTACTTGCTAAACTCTACACAGTCCTAAATAGTGTCTGATACAGTATTTTCTATGTGTGTTGTGTAGAGCTGTGAATGCAAAGCAATCAATCTCCTTTCTGAATGTGTAAACAAGCAAAGCAGCTTTGGAGGACTTTCTTGTAACTCTTTTCTTCACTTGCCTCTGGATCCTTTCTCCTTTATTACCTGAACATCCCTCTAGGGCAGAACTTTGCAAGTGCCAGTTATTCTTGAGGAAGGAAGGTTTTAATGAATCAGGAAATGAACCATTTAACTCCAAGGCCTAACACATAATTCCTTTTATACAGTTAGCCTTGTATTTTAACGATTTGGTTGTTTTTCCAATAACTAATCTTATTGTGCCTTTTTCTTTTTGTTATTTTTTTCTCCCACCAGTCACAGCGCACTCTTCTAAACACTAACTTAAATTTAAAACTAAGCAGTAAAGTCTTTTAGAATTTTTCTGGTTTTAAAAGATTGTTTTAACCATTTCATCGCTGCTCTTGCTCTGCACCTGCTGCTCTACCCACATATTACAATACTGGAACCAGTGGAAACTTAGAACATGTGTTTAGCACCACAGCAGGCAATGACACCTTTCTGAGTACACACGTTAATCCCAATACTCTCTTGTGATCAGTAAAAAAAATTTCTGGTGACGTAGTCATGAGATGCACACTTTGAAATCAAAAACAAATGCATCACTCAAGGGCTACTGACCGTGTTCATATGAATCTCTCGGAGCAGTCGGGGAGAAGTAATGTACACCTTCAATTAAAGTCTCTGTCACCTCCTTCCTACATGACCCTAGAAAACTCTGTAAACCCTCCATTATTTCCAAAATGATTCAAGTGGAAAATTCACAGAAAGTAAGACCTTTGATTACTATTAAGATGCAACCTCTGTCTCAGCAATCCCCTGACCTGCCAACTGCAAGATGCCATGAGGATCTGTCACAGAAGATTCACTCTGTATTTGTTTGCCGTCACTGAAGAAAAGACTCCAGGTAAGATTGACCCACTACAGCAGCTCTTCCAAGCCTTGCAAGAGGTAATAAATCTATTATTGTTTCTGAAGTCCCTCCAACTTACAGCGATGGAGATCACGCATACCCATAAAAGCTCTAGTGAAGTCAGTGAAGAGAAACCAGATAAATTCTCTTTCCTAAGAGATCCTGAGAAGGACGGGTTTGAAAATAAAGTACAGAACATGCAGGTGCACCTTGAGTTGTGCCGCCAATTTTTTCTGAAAAACATCAGGAGAAATTTCATAACTCCTATGCTTTGGGCCAGTTCTGAGGTAATGACAGACTTCTGATGGCATAAATGTGTCAGCTAAGGTGGAGAGACAAGACAAGAGCGATGCCTGTGCAGAAGTGGAGTCATAGTTGACCTGACAAAACCATCTTCTATCAGGATAGCTTGCTCCACTTCAGAGGCAGTGAGTGACACTGGAAGAATAGTCTACACTACATGGGTTTCCATAAAACACTACAGTGGTTACACATATGGAAGAAAAAAAAATTGACCTTTAAACACTGTGTGTGAGTAGCTCTTCATAGAGATGCAAGTTATACTTCTAAAATAGATCCTCTGCCAAAACGATTTCTGCTATTCAGGACCATGGTTCTAAGTTCTGCCACCCACGGAGCAACTTTTGCCTGTACAAGCTCCATCTTCATTGGCTCTGCTTGTAAGAGTAACCAAACGGATCAAACAAAACCTACTTTTTAAGGCTTTCAAAGGTTATGAGGGAAGGAGTAATATTACCTTATATACTTTACTTTTCTACAAATAGGACCTACTACAAGTCCATTTTGTACTTCTATAAATTAGAGCATTTGCAAAGTTTGCTCTCATTTATACTAGCTATTGAACTAGTATAAATTTTTTAACTGTTCCTTTGGGAAAACATTAACCCAAACTCTCTTGAAGCCAGTCCCTATCTCTGGAGAGATCATTGTCAATTCTTTTGAAGGCATAGTTGGAAAGTTAATGTTTTGGTAATCCCTGCTTCTGGGGAAGAGTTTTTTTTTTTTAGTTAAATGGTGTTTCCTTAGGCCAGGCTTAAAGTCAACTTTGTGCACCATCGTTCCAAGCCAGAGGGTACCTATGCCGTTCTCCTGCACTAGGGTTTGGCACAAGTAGATGGGTTTCATGTTCAAAAGAGCCTGTGGAGTCAGACACTCAATTTGCAACAAGTTGGAAATAGTGCTGTAAATCCCATAGTGCCCCTGAACACCCCAGCCAAAATATTTTCCTGAATATTCTTTCCAGCTTAACATAAGGGAGGCTTCACTTCCTGCTAAAAAGCCGTGTATTGTTTAGGCACACTGGTCTCCAGAGGTAAAGAAACCTGATTCTCATCTGATGGTAATCAGCAAAATTGTGGCATCAGAAGGCCCCTACTCTACGCAGTCAGCACTGATACTGGCGGTGGTCTGACCCAGAAGCTGCAGCTCTGGCAACCGTAATGGTTGCACGTGACCATTACTTGTGTCTTCAAAACAGTAGTTGGTCTGTACTTACGTCATTCAGAACTGATGGGCACGTCCCCTTAAGGTTTTCCTACATTCACCCTGTTGCTTAAAAGTGAATAGCTACAGCTTAAGGCAGTCAAGTCAGCCCAGTGCAAAGTTCTTAATTCTGACACCTTTACGCAAGAAGTATCTTAATCCAAAACGTGTCACTGAAGTAAAGAGATGTGCCTACACTAGAACTGGCAAGCTATTCCCAATGTTTATTCAAAGGTTTAATCTAGCTCTTACTGAAACCTCAAGGAGCTTTCCCACGGATTTTAAGAGGGTAAAGTCAAGCATTTGAGTGGTGGCACAAGATCAGGTGTAATTTAGAAACCAGATGTTCATGGATGTGCTTGTATGTCTGTCTTCTGGTTGCTTTGGAAACTGCTTGCAGGCTTCACAGACCAAAATGTAGCCCAGAGTTTTTCCCCACCTAAAACAGAAAGCTTTTACACTAGGAGCTGGTGGGAAGCATCCCTGCCTCTGCAGCTGCCCACACGATAGATCTCTGACTATCAGAACTGAGCGCCAGGGATGAGGTTCATGAAAGCCAGGGCCTTGCTTCAAAATGTTTTTAAAAAACACAATTGTAAATCAAGTGCTGTTGACCAAAGACATATTAGTGAGAAAGGCTGTTGGATACTAACACTGCAAGTGCAGTGCCAGCTTGTAAAGAAATATAAAACTATATAGACTTCCTGGGAACAAAGTCCCCTTGGTACGCTTTACCCTCCAATCAAGCACATTGTAAACAGAGAAGAAAATTTCATTTTGCATTGGCTAGGCTTTTGGGGAAAAAAATAAACCCTGATACTCGCAGAAGAGAATTTCTACAGTTGTATAAGTACAGATACAGTTGTATATAAAACAGTTGTCCTCAGAAGCAAAAATGAAGTAATAATTTTCCACCTTTGTTGATTAACTAGAGTGGATTATTGCTTCAAAATTTATTTAACAGAAGTTGCTGCTTAAGATAATTTGTGCACTGTGTGGGTGGATAAGTGCATGCAGAAGTTACAAACACTGAGCAAAGAGGTTGTGAAGAGGCATGAGTGTGGTCCTGGCTGGTTTGGCGGGCGCGTATAGGGGAATATGTACACGCATTGCTGGATAAAGAAGCAGGGGTTAGGAGAATTGCTACAGTATGTTGGAAGATACAAATATGTGTGAAGTTGTACAAGACTGAGTTGAACATCTTGGGCGATAGGTGTGGTGTACACATGTATGGACTATGGGAGTAGGTGTTACTGAAGGGACAAAGACTAGTGAGGCTGTAAAATACATGTACTGAGGTGATGAGGTTATGTTGGATGATCAGATTTCATTACCAACAGCTGTAGTGCTTGGAAACTGCTGTCTGTAAAGGGGTGATTGTATAAGAGAGCAAGTTATGTTTCCCATTTGATGCAGTTTCGGCACAGTAGGTGCATTATCTTCTCTTGTGCCAATGGTACGAAGTTCAGAAGAAAGTTAAGATGCATGCCTAGCTCAGTTGTATAGCAGATGTACACTCATATTTTTATTCTTTGATTCTTATGATTTGATCTCTTTAGTGTGACACACAGTATAGTGCTGGGGGGCAGTCAAAAGACAAAACAGAGCCTGCATTTCAAAAGGAGAGAGATGTTTTGGCTACCACCTGACACAAGTACGTGCAACTAATACCAGCTGGCTTCTCAGACACGTGTATCAGCACTGCGGCAGGGCTGGTTCATCAGCTTCACATCACTTGGTAACACCGCATTTGCTCAAATGATGACTGAATTAGAGCCCGAGTGACATCGTGGCATTAGCCACAAATCCCACAGTCCATGGCCAAAAGCATCAAGCGCAGGACAATGAACGTGCCTACTTAGTTTCAAGACAAAAGAAACATGAACTAATTTTGACCTTTTCTTTCCTGTATTTCTGACCCACGAACAGCCACCCAGCTTCTGCTGATAATAGTTTATTTCTTACTAATCAGCGACTCTGCTTGCTGGGCAGCTCTGTGCTACATACAGTGCTAGGTAAAAATAAAAAACACAAAACTTAGTCCCTGCCCGAGGATGCTCCTCCTCTGGCAATCTGGAAATGATTATTTGACACTTTAGAACTCATCACCATCATGCAGGGCATTTCTTGCTCTGAAAGGTGACTCCCTCTGGATAACACAAGAAGAACTGGAGAGCGAAGATTTAAGGCTCTCTGTGGGTTTCTTATAGGAGCGAGTAAACAGCAGTATCATGCATTTACAGATGAGTAAACCTAACACATAGACAGAGTTTACACATGCCACCAGGGACATGCAGAGCTCACAAGAAACCCAATTCATTTCTAATGGTAGAGAGTAGAACAGGGGAGATGCCACTTTCTCTTTTTTCTTACTTGCATTTAAATATTAGATGAAAAAAGATGGGCATAGCATTTTAAAAACAAGAAATAGCCACAGTGCTGAAATAATTGTCTGGGCCAGAACGGAGCCATACAGAGACCTACAGAAACTCTTTGCCATCTTTATTGCACCCATGAAGCATAACTCCAGCTCTTGCCAAAACCCCTATTAAAATTCCTATCTCCGCAATATTCCCGAAATATCAGCAAATTCGTACTTATTTTGAGCAAACACAGAAACCAGATTCCAGCAGTAAAATTCTAGAGTTGGTGAGTGTGGGTCAGAGTCAAGTTTGTCCTCACACAGAAGCAGATTCTCACAAAAAATTATGGAGCACCAATGCTGAGCAAGAAGGCGCGAAGGCACAGAACAACTGAAGCCATAAAGTAAGCTCCTGTGAGCGGTCTGGACTTTAGGACCTGCCCTCGTCAGCGGGGGCTACGCAGCCTGAACTAAGCCATGGATAATTTTATGATTATAACGGTAAAACAGGTGAGACCTCAGCCCGTTTAGAACTTCCATCCTTCAAGCTTTACATTCATAAAATTTTAAGGACTGAATCGCTAAACTGGAATACATCATGGCTGCTTTACAAGCATAACATCTAACGGGCTCAGCAGGGCCAGGGTCCACTAACCTCCACTGCCCTGCAGAGCTGCTAAGCTCTGGAGGGTTTCTGGGCTCCTCGGCCGGACCACACAGCTCTCGCCGCCTGCCGCAGCCGCCAGGCTCCACGGGGCTCCCCCATCGCGCTGGCGTAACAGGAGCACCAGTCCCTTCTGAAAATCAAGGGTAATGACCTCCAATAAGGAAATTTGCACCCAAATAGCTATATTGATGTCGGCAGTCCCAGGTTACTATTTTGATAAAATCATAGCAGAGCTCGTTTCCTTCACGTAAACAGGGTCTCACTCTTTCCACGGCAGCATCAGCACTTGAAATTTGGTCTGAAGTGGTGAAAAGTGCCAATATCTTTGTGGTTTAGGGTGGAAAAAAGTCAGAGTTACTGTATGCTTACGCACATCTACTTCTATGTGAATGCTGAAGTTCCCTTTGAATTTCCTGAATGAAAAGGGTGCCAAAGACTCAGGAAACGCTACTTTCTCATGTAAGAAAACTCCTGTAGTTTGAAAAGTGTGGATGACATTATTTTGGAGAAAAAAAAAATCCAGATTTCTTTTTTCTCCTATAGTGCCATTAGGTTCAGAGGAAAATCTTACTGCTGTGAAAAAACTGGAAGGGTGAAAGATGAGTTTGGATTGAAGGGTTTGTGGACTTAACTGTGGATACATTATTGATGCTTCCATGCTAGATTTTCTGAGGTAGCTGTGCGAGATGAATGTGCAATGCTGATTGCCAGCCTCCTGTCTTAACTTTATTATGCAGAGGGCTCACAAAGTGCTAACTAGAGCCTATTATTCAGTCCATTCAGCTCACACCTGGTTCTTAGTGAGATGTTACACCGCTTTAACACAATGAACTATGGCTTTATTGCTCTCTGCTATTTCCTCCTCCCTCCAGCTTGAAAAACCACACTTCAGTCAATGGCTAATGTCGGCATGGGAGTAATAACCTTCATTTATAGCCAAAGTAGGGACATCTGGACAGGCCAGGAAAAGAGGCAGGGAGTAAATCCATTAGGATGTGCAGATTACACCGTTATCATAACAGTGCTTGGTTTCAGGAAAGTTTTTTAGTGTGGAAACATCCAAAACGCTCGTTCCTTCGGCTGAGGGTTTTGGGTTTTTTTCTCTGAAGGACACAGAAAGGTCAAGAGAATGGGGACTGACAGCATAGCAGGGGTAGGTAGTATGGTTATAAGTTGTGGAAAAAAAAAATACAAAGTACATTGTAGCTGTTCAGGCCAATCCTTAAGGAAGAGATGAACTGATGGTACTAGAAAATCCAGAGTCAAGTACAAGAAGTCTAACCTTAAGAGTCAGACGGCACCTCGGTAGTCCAGGTCCCACAGCCAGTTCTGCCTTCAGGACAAACCAATAAAGCTTTCAGTGTTTCCCTTCCCCTCCCCACCTACACACTGATAACAGCAATACGTTCTTTCTTCTGTTATTTATCCGTCTTGTTAGCCTGCCAGGTTTTTAGGGGACAAGGACCATTTGTATGTTACCTATCACTACTTGGAGCTTTTAGGGCCAGCTGTAACGGTATTAATAATTGGTAGAGGAAGGGTATTGAAGGGTGCACACTCCTTGTACTGAAGCCCCACGTAGGACCCCAGCGTATTCCCATCCACATGCCTGTGGGATGAGGATAAAGACTATACCGGTTCAACATTTGCCTTTCTTTTACGCTTTCTAAACAAATGAAATCCCTGCAGAATTCATGACATAGATTGATGTGAACAGGCACTTAAACCCTCCTTGAACTGGGAAGTTGAGTTTACGTCAGGAGGAACTAAGAGTTTTACTCAGGTCTCTGTTCAGCTTTCTGTGGTGAAGACTTAATCCAAAAACCTTTTTGCATGGAAGGTGGTATAATTGCAGCCACCGGACAAACGGTCATTTTTCTTTGCTAAATTACTTCTGAAGGGAAATTCCATTTTCGTGGAGAAACTTAAGCATTTCCACAGCAAAGATGACATTTCCTGGCAAAAATAATGTATTTTTTCCCTTACCATGCCTGCTGTTCATTTAGAAGCAGAAAAAGAATGTGATTCTTTCACAAGAATTAAAAGAGAAATAAAGAGGACAGCAGTTTGCTTTTGTTTTAACTGAAATGAAAATTAAAATTAGTTTTCAGAATTCTAGATTACTAAGCAACTTCTCATGATCCAGAGGTACTCAGCTCTTGGCTGTTACAAACCAGGTTTTTTCATCCACGAAAAAACAAGCATTCCCTTGGTTAAATACCTATCCCTTTAGGCACTTGGATCCCTTCTCTAATATGTCAGAAATCAATTATCTGGTTATCCTCTAATTTATTAAACCTCATGTCTCGGATTCTGAAAATATTTGGATGCTGCTGTAATGCATTTTGTACTGGCAGAGTGCTTTGTGCTAATACGTTTTGCACGACTCAGCCGAGGCATCTTGGCATTCTGAATCAATCTGAACCGTATTGAATACAGTTTAATTAATGTCCAATGTACCGTGCCTTGGTGAAGCGGACAGCTGGCGGCTTATCTTGCATGACCTTGGGTGACAGACACAATCTGGGATAATGCTAATATGTGTCTTTTGTCAGCTGATACTGGGGGAGCCAAAAAGTCAGGGCTTCAACAACCGAATGATTAGTACATATCCATGGGGATAAAGATGGGAGAGAAGATAGGTCTACCACCAAAATGTCTCAGTCCCCTGTGATTTGCAGACAGGCTAATGCCAGATGCAAGGCAATAACTTTTCATTTTACAACGTATCTTACACCGTTTTCACCAAAGAATTAATTATTACAGAGAGGGAATGTAGAGTGGGGCAAAAAGGCTGGAAATAGCGCAGGATTCTAAGGAAATAAGCAGTCTGTTCACTAGTTTTAAGTGCCACCACAGCTAGCAGATCTGAGCAGACCTTTTCTTAAAGAGGTGCCTTACAACAGTCAGGTGCCTGGAAAGAGTTAAGGTATTGCAGAGAGCTAGTGTGGGGTTGTAGGACCCCTCCCAGAGAAGAAAATAAGAAAAGGACCAGTATTTCTGGACAAAACTTACTGAGACATGGAGTCAAATTCATGGAGAAAAGGCTAAGAAGACAGGAAAGACTTGTAAAGCCAAAAAATAATGAGAGAAGCAACAGAGGACCTTTGGGATCAGCTCCTGATTGCTCGCGTTTGTATGTAGGGAATTGTAAAATGTTCATAAAACCAGATTAACTCGTTGTTCAGAAATTCTAATAAAGAAAAGCTAGAAGCATTAGCAAATCATTCCTGTTGGACAGACATGGAGAGATTATGGAGGAATCATTTTCCCAACAGATAGGGAGAATTGGCTAAAAATCATTTTTCCTTGTCCAAATACAGAACCCAAACTGGATGCAAAAACTAGATGACCGGAAATGGAAAAGTGAGGTCAATGGATCACCATTCAGACCTATTTGCACAGATGAAGATATAAAGTTTCAGTGTACTTTCCCCATGTGAGCACAGCATACTGAAGACAGAGAAGCCTTTCTGCAGCTTAAGAAATACTAATAGTAATTTCTAGCAATGACTATTAGAAATGGAGAGATAGTCAAGAATATTCTCTTAAATATGTTCACAGCTTATTCTTTTCACTTCTAAACATCTTGTAAAGCTATCTCAGATGTTCCTCTGGCAACTGGAAGAGGAGTTAATGGGAAAAATTGTGCAATATCTCAGGTAACATAATTGCCAGCAACTGCTGATGCCCTAATTTCTCTGGATCACAGAATTTTTCTTCACCAGCTTTCTAACGGGGCTTGTGCTGGTAGCACACTATGGCTGGTGTAGAGCAGCAACCACAAGAGGGCTCTGCCGAAGGCCCTGATCCAGGTTTCTACATGCTGCCAATATATAAACAAATAATAATAATAAAACAGCCGACCCCTTACTCAAAAAAAAAAAAAAATCTGGGTTTGGTTTGTCAAATGTTTTCTCCGTGCAAATTATTTTCAGGTTTCTGTTTTCCCTCTGTTCCCTTCATATAGTTATATTCTGGAGTAATATCTCATTGCTGCCAGTTGCTGCAAGCTTTATAACATGGAAAAGTGTAGCATGATCATTTTTTTAATGGATATAAGTTAATAAAATCTGGTCAGAAAACCTTAGAAGCATTTCCAGTATAAGATGAAATTCAGTCTATTTTGAAACATTTCATGTTAATGAAATTTTGTTCCACAGTATGAATTGCAGGGGATTCTGATAATGTCAAAATATCTTATTTTTCATGCTGTGGTATGGAATATCTTAGGTTAATTTGTAAAGAAAAATATTAAACCTTATTTAACATACATAGGAATACATATGTATGTATGAAAAGACATAGCAACATTAAAGAACACAGTGTAGGTAGCTGTTTGTGTTCCCTAAGTGTTCCCTCTTTAACCTTCAAAAACAAGAAGAAAATGGTAATTTTCCTCATTTTTTTTATATCATGGGTTTATGCCATTAATATATTGACCCTTTATCACAAAAGAGAGCTTGAAACTTACAACCAAAGCCAACCTCAAATCGCTGTGTACACTGGAAATAAGCAGACAAACCTTCCAAAATCTTCCAAAAAAACCCTTCCCAGAAATTGTCAAACCTGTAAATGTTGAGCACAGTATCCTGAAAACAACAACAAGGCCAGCTCAGAGAAAGCAGTATTCTTCTCTTACTCTTGAACTTTCATGTAAAATGGAAACTTGCTTGAAATGAGCCTTTATCATGTCCTTACCGCTCCATTTCAGATTAAGGTAAAGAAAAGTTTTGAAAAATTACTCAGTTTTTTGTTTTTCCTTCAATCACGTACAATTTACAAACCTGATTTTCCACTTTATTCCTAGAGCTCCTCTGTCTGGCCTAACTCTGCAGTCTGAAATCACACTGTGGACAAGACTGGCTCAACGTCCTTAATGTTATAGCTCAGTTGTGCCTGAAAATTACGGCATGCAGTTCTTTGCCATTTTCCCTGCTTATCAGTTGAGCAACAAACACTTGCATTAAGTGGGATATTTAGCTCTGTTCCCATCTGGCTACAGGTGTCTGCACCACCTCTCCAGACTTCAACATCTCCTATCTTATCACTGCATCCTTTTGACCTAGAAGCATCTTTGCTCAGGTCTATTCTTCGCTTCATAGCCAGTGTAACCTAACTAATGTCTCCCCTCCTGCTCTCCTCCAGGAGCTGGGGGATGCAATCAGGCAGGCGACTCAGGAAATCTGGATGACAGGCTCGAAAATTCTTTGTGTGGAGCTTTTTTTCCTGTTTCTCCCAAACAACTGGGGTAAAGTAACAGCTGGGAAGGTAAATACAGGCACCTCCTAACCTCCTCCTCCAAGGATATGTTAGAAAAAGTGTGATTTCATATCCAGCAACAGCTGTAGCATAAGAAAGCCTACTGTTTCAGGAAGAAAATCTGTCAGCCCCGTTACGTGCCACCATTCAGTTAGGTACTTAAGCCACTCCTGATCTTTAATAACAGAAATAGCTCCATTGACTTCAATGGGACAACTCAAGTGCTCCGAGCAGGGCACGCATACCTTTCCGAACTGGGGCCTCATCCGGCGCTCTTATCTGTACGCTCGTGTGAAGCTGCTCCGCAGGGCAGCTGTAACCGTTATTGATGGCCTGAGTCTCAGGCTGAGCAAAAATGCTTCGTTTTCAGTGCTGAAAAGAACCAATTGGCCTTCCTTTTCAAGCTACTCATAGTAAAATGATAAACCAGCAAAGGTCAAATTTCAGACTGCCAAACTATTATCAGGCCACCATCCACTGTAACTCTTCAGGAAAATGCATAATTGCAGAACTAATGAGTCATCTGTATACTGCACAATTACCACAACTGCCCATGTAATCATAGCAATTGCATATAACAAAGCATGGATGGGACTACCCACAGCATAGCAAGGCCTAGAAATCAAGGCCAATCAGTTACAGCTGAACACACACATAAATATACACACAGTTTTCAAATGGACGACTCGAATAAATGCACGTGCAAGCCTATTAACCACAATCTTATCTACCCTGTATGTAGCCAACATTGATTTTAGCAGTTTGAAAGAGCTGGAGGACAAAACATGGAGGGCAATACATAATATGCAGAAGGGAAGCATGGAGGATGGAGATGCGATGCAGAAGAGTGAAAGAAGGTATGGGAAAGAAGCAATGAAAGCGGAGGAATACATTTGTATGTATGAAAAGACACAGCACCATCAAAGAACACTGCACAGACAGCATGCTGGGCTCCCTCAGTTTGCCTATTTATCCTCCCAAAAGAAGGAAAAAAGAAACAAGAGAGAGAAAATAAAGAGCAGACAATTACAAACAAAAGAGCATGAAGATAGAGTGAGTCAGGAGAGGGAGAAAAACAGATAAAGCAGGAGGACTAGAGGAGAGGGCACTGTAAGCTTTGATGGCATTTTATTTCATTTAATATATTTAAGCTTCTTTATTGCTGTACGACTTTGGCAGACATCCTAAATCTCTGCAAGTGTGAGAAAAAGACACATGGCAGCTATTTAGAACTCCTGGGGATTTCACTGTTGCTGGTTACTTAGTGAGTTTTGTAATTAAAGCAATTTAGAAAAGGTAGAAAGGGAACCTACTGTTCACCAAAAGCCACAGCCCCTCCCACAGTAAACCACCAACTCCATGGGAAAACTGATCTTTAATTATTACTGGAGTCATAGATTCAAAGACCAGGAGGGTGCTCTCAAGACTTTTAAATTCGTCTTCACAATCGAAGCCAAAGAGTTCACCTGAATCCCTGCGTGGACTCCAATAAACTGCAGGCAAGCTAAAGTAGGTGTTTTAAAAAGACGTCAAAATCCTGATTTAGGGAATTCACGTGATGGCGAGTTGGCAGCAAGCTGGAACAGTGGCTGCTCACGCGGGGCACTCACAAAACCATTCGCCTTTTTGCTCGGACGCACCACGCCGCAAAACCCACCAGCCCCTTGGGGCTGGGAGGCCAACCCCTCGGCAGGGAAGCCTTCTGACCCCGAGGTGCTCAGCGTGCGGGCGAGAACAACATTTGCACACTGAAGCTGTGGGCTTTTAAGTCAAGGAGATATTTTCAGGCAGAGCTGAAAAGCCTTCTCCAGCTGCGATCCTGACGAGTTAAGCCAACCTTCCTTTAACCTCAGCCACAATGTCGCTGCTTTTTCTGCATGGGAAAGAAATCAACCCAACCTCCCTGGATTCAGTAGATTTGCATTTAAACCTGACCACTGTTTAAATATTTTTTTTATACTGTTTAACAGTATGTGCCGTTCAGCTACTAATATGGCCCGCACTGGGAGAAAAAGAGAATACAGGATTTAATTACAGTTGAGATGTCCCTGGTATAGCTTACTGTTGTCCTGTAAATCCTTCTTCTTCACTTATCTCCAGCACAAAGAGGCATCTTTTCCACGGTGAGAAGGGGGAGGCGGGGGAACGCCGCACACGGTGGTGCAAGGATCCCTTTGTTGGCTGGGCTTTGTGCGGGAGCGCACCCTTGATGAATGACAGCCAGGCCTGAAAATTAGCTTTAGCTTTTGTGAGCTCAGTTTTCCTTCTAAATTACCCCATTGCTGTAACTTCAGAAGACAGGTATTTCCCTTGACAGTGAACGTTGCAATCTTTTGGGCCAGGATGTGGAGAGCTGAATGTCAGGCATGACTTACAGGTAACTTGCTGTTATTTTACAGAGCTCTAAAAGGAGACCACCAGCATCAGGCGATTTTAACTTTCCTCTCAACCACACTGAAAAACCCCTATTGACACTCTGTCAATGGTTTTTCCTCTATTAGTGCTGCAATGTCAGGATTTTTTATTTTTTTTAAATTTATTTCCCCACTAGACCGAGCTACTGTAAAGCTCTGGAGGTCTGTGTAACACAGACGATAATGCTTTCATCAAATCTAGGCCAAAGAGAAAGCCTCTAGGGTAGAATCATGAAGGCAATAAAGCTTTTTTCCTGACTTCAATATTTACATAATGTTATATTCGCTGTTATGCCCCAAGTTCTCAGCCAGGAGTGAAGCTTTCTGTACAAGGACATACCAAGACAGTCCTTACTCTGAACAGATCACAGGCTAAAATGGCAAGGCAAGAGCTTGAAGGTAGGCAGTTTAATCATCACGCTGCTTAAATCTTAAGCAGCCTCTTAAATTCAGGCTGTAGGGGCCACACACCATCCACAAATATGGGGTAGGTCTAATCAGTTATTCACACACCTATTTCTGGGCTTTCATGCTTTGAAATCAATTCTTAAAAGGAAAAATAACATTATTGCTACAAAATACTTGACTGTAAAAGGCATCATCTTTGCTCCTTGTTTTGTTAATGCTTCCCAAGACCTGCTTCCCGCTGGGAGGAATCCTAAGCAAAATGCCCCCAGATTGGTTACTGTGATTGAAAAAACTAAGGGATAGGACTAACCTGGCAGGGAAGAGGTATTCCAGCTTCTTGCGAGCAAGCCTGGCCCTGCAAGTTCAAGTAGCCTGTCATTAGCCACAGATTCACTATTACAGTAACTTAAGGCTATTATCCTAAGATGTACAAATTGCAGTCAAGTCCTGGACCCTGCTGGGACTGCAGTCAGAGAATGATACAGGAGCAAAATGAGGCCCCCAAGGTTGCCCAGTAGGTGAGTGACAGAGATGGGGTTCCTGCACCGCATCCACCGATGGGATGGGGTGGTGCCATTCCTCCTCATCCACATGCCCCACAGACACACAGACAACCCCTGATGAAGGTGTAACTTTAGTGGAAGAAGTCATGTCCAGAGGAAAAGAATGGGTGCCCAAGAACGTTCTGTCCAAGAACGGGTAAGGTGGACTAAGAACATGTTCCCAGTTCAAGCAGGTCCTTGTCAGCAACTAGTATACCCATGGGCACCTAGGGGAATTTCTAGCATCCATTTCCATCACTCAAACGCAAAGATACCCTGCTACCAAACAGCACTTTCAGAAAGGCCCTGCAGGGCTACAGGGCTCATTGCTTTGCTTTTAATGATTTCCTCATGTCTTTCAACTCCTGGGCAATGTCTAGTTTTTGACAGAGAAAAGAAAGCAGCTCTGCCCATTTTCAAAATGAAAAGTGTATCTCATAAAAAAATCAATTTTATTTACCTAGAAGTTTTAAAATGCTGTAAGTAAAAATAAAAGCAAAAACTTCGGGCAGGGGAAAACACTGTGTTTGCCTTACAGCAATTTTTCCTAGTTTAATTGTAATGAGGAAACCTTTTTGTGCTTTGTAAAAACCTGAAACTGTATTCCTGTTTTCCACTCTCTTCAGCTCAGGTGATTTTCTGATCCTCTTGCTATTTTTCAGGGTGGGAATCCCCAAAGGATCTATCTTGCAAATACCTGTTCAATCTGCTCTTGAATTCAAGTAAACTTTTTGCACGTACAGCATCCTTTGGCAAGGAGTTCCCCAGACTGTTACACCCTCCAAAATGCCTTATTTCCAAGCTGAGGAGCGCTAGTTTATTCCATCCTTCCTTACATGGAAACAGTTCCAAAACATTCATCATACTGCTGCCTTTCTCTAATCCTGCTTGTTCTGCTATACTCTTGCTGAGCTAAGAGTCCCCGACGCGCACACTGTATTTCAGATGTAGCTAAACTGATGGCCAACTGACGTTTTCCGGTTTGTACTCCATTGCCCCCATCTGCTTTGCCTTTCTGAGTGCAGCCAAGCGCTGAGCGGATGTGCTGATGGAACTAGCTATCATAACCCCAAGGGCTTGCTCCAGAGTGGTAATGGTCAGCTCAGAGCCCACCGTTTCATACGCAAAACTAGGACCGTATCTCCCCGTGCGTAACGTTTTACATTTATCTACATTGAATTTCGTCTGCCAGTTTACTACCCAGTCACTTGCTGCTGAAAGAACCTTCTCCAGTTCTACACAGTCCTTCCTTCTCCTTATCAACATGATAACTTTGTAACATCACCAAACTTTGTCATCTCCTTGCTCCAGCACAGACCCCTGCAGAACCTCACTGCAGACCTTCTCTACGGGAACACCCATTCACACCAATCTGCTGTTTCTTCTGAGAGCCAACTATATATCCTTGCCAGCAGCACCCTTTTGTGCTTCATTTCTCTTAAAAACCTTTTGTGAGGAACATTGTCAAAAGTAATCTGGGAATACATTCAGAGTATATTATTTGGACCATTCGTACCCACATGCTTTTTAGCCTCTTCAGAAGATGCCAAGAGCTGTAACTTCAAACGGAATAATTTTGTCAAATCAAAATACATTCAGATGTTTTTGAAAAGCCAGAGCTGAGTGTTTCTCTGAACAATTTAGTCAAACAATGCAGTCCTGCTTTATTATTAATTATCCATGATCAGATATTTACTAATTGCTTTCTGTTTATAAGTGCATTACTCAACACTTAGCTACACAGTTTATGAGAACACCATTCCCTACAACGTCTTCTGCTAAGAAACAAAGCTCTCCCTGCACAAAAGTGAGAACCACTGAAGCAGTTTGCTGGATTTCATTCACATTAGCCTTCCTTCCTGTGGTATTTAGTAATCTGGCTTATTAGATAGCTATTAAAAAGGTTACGAGATCTATAACACTATTTTCCCTTGATGGTGTATGGCTGATATATTTACGGGTTTGGGTTGCATCTAGTAAGGAGGCTGAACTGCCAGACTTTTATTAGGAATGGAATATAAGATACCTTCAAGTGTGAGAGTCTCTGGAAGCTCTGGCAAGAATGAAGAAACTTTACTGGGCTTTTCCCCTCTTCCTGTCAAACACATTTTATGAAGTTCTCAACTAACTTGCTTATTTCTTCTACCATGCTAATAAGCAGATACTTATAATTTAATGATACAGTTTATGACTACACCAAATTACTTAAGTGAGAGGGTGTCTGGGTTTGGCTATTTGCCTACGAGGTGCAGTCACCCCACAGTAAAGGCAGACAGTGCTGGTTTTGCCTTCCACTCCTGTTTGCAGACAATTCCCAATTTGTTGGAGTTCTTGAGGTAACACGGTGAACCGGCACAATTACCTGGTGTCCTGGCCATGACCCTGCCTCTGACGTTACCAGTCTGAGAAGTCATAGCCAGTTTCTGTTGCAGCAGCTATTTCTGCCAGGCAGCCCTGTATGCTGGCATAAACCACGGCAGAATTGGCCAGAAACTGATGCCCTGTGCATATGTGAGTGTATACGTTTAAATAATTTAAATTTCACCTGTTCTTCACAGAGGCCTGGAGGATAATTTGCAATTGTCTGTGTGTCACTGAAGACGGGAAAATTTGGTCCATAAGCCCATGACAGAAAGGGAAATGTCAGTAACTCTTGCACACCTTAAGGACAGTTAGAGACAACGCTGAAGACCAAACGATTAAAGCATGAAACAAAATTAAAGAAGTACTAATAATGGATTTATATACCTCCACTTGTAAGCCACCATCTGCACTTGACTTGCCATTTGCCACGTGGCAAATCAGATGTGTAGAGAACAGGAAAGACTTAATATCTGTCCTCCACATGAGCTGAAGTTCATCCAGATGAGTGGAAAAACACCACCGTAGCTGCTGACAGCCACGATAACATACTGCTAAAGACGGGTACGTTATTCACTAATGCTAGGGCAGAATCAAGAATATAAATTTGTCACAGTGGAATTTGTCTTATAAGCAGGACCAAAAAAATGCCAGTGGAAATACCCTGGAAAGGAGGCATCAGGAATTACTAGCTGAGCTCCTCATCCTCTATGTCCTGTTGGCTACTTGTGCCACAGCCAGAAATGCTTTTTTTCTTGAAATCTGTTGCCTCTTCCCTTCCTTATATTTTAATTCCCTTCTGCTTCTCTCTATTATCATTTGAGTGATGCCCAAGTAATTTTCCAACCTGCCTTCCAAATTTTTATGAAGGTCCTAAAAGCTTCGTTCTCCTGCCCTTCTGCTATCACAGTCATCAGCAAATGCAAGTTCAGTTGCCATCCCCATGCTAGTAGTCCCTGACCTAGCCGTGAGCTGTAATGTCAAGCTCTGCAGGAGCTGTGACAGACCTTCTAACCCTCCCTCACACCCAACGCTTCTACACAGTCCAGGGAATATATCAAGCCTGACCCGTCTTCTACGGCAATAATTTGCTGTGAATTGTTCTGGATACTCCTTGAGGCTACACCAGCTTACGATGTTATAGTTCAGTAATGGGGTGCAACACTATTACTGCAGTGGGTGCTACCCTCGAATCCAAACCCACTGGGCTGCACAATTTTATTCCGTAGTATACAACATTTCAACTTACTATTGTAAGGTAGGGGAATTTATAAGTAAAACTCTAAAACCCAAGTTAAATGCTGTTAGGGTACTTCTAATACTTGCATTATGCGGGGAGTGCAAGGAGATTCTTAACACAGGATTTCTAAAGCTGTATTTTCTTCAGCAGGTCAGCAGCAGTCAGATGTCATGTTTATGGATCAGAGCAATCAGATGGCAATATTACAGATTCCACTAAGCAAGGCCACTACTAAGGTAGATACAGTTGACAGTTTGTTTTTTTGGTTTTTTTTTGGTTTGGTTTGGTTTGGTTTTTGACTTTGAGCGCTATTAAAACTATATACATTAAAAAATTACCTACACAAGAACATCTGAATTCTTGCAGTGCTATTTTTAACCACTGGTTATATTTTACAGAAGAGAAAATGTAACTTTTCTGTTTCAGAAGGAAATTATACTAATACTTATTCTTGCAATCAGACCTGTATTATTAAATGTGGCTGTTCATTTAAGGAGAGCATAAATTAGTTTTAAACTAATTGTCCAAAGCTATCTGGCTTTCGTTGCTATAGCTAGGATCAGAACTCAGGAACTTGACACTGAGCCATCCATTTCCATGTCTGTACTAATATTAAGACCATAGGACTAGTCCAAACCCATTCATAGAGGGAAATTAAATAACACAAATGACACATGACAATGCCAGCAAAGCCTATGTAAGGAAGAAATTCAGGCTTGGTCACTTATATATTCATATTAATCAAATTGCAATCAGTATATTACAATGCAAAGCTTCAGAAGACTTCAGTCAAAGCAGTAAGTTTAAAGATTAACATACTGTTAAAGCTTGAAACATGATGCTTATCAAACTTGTTGGCATGTAGATGTTGAGAAGAGGTGACAGTTTGTAACATCAAATGTGTGTTGCTCTGTATCACCAAAACTGTGTAAAGTGCAAAGGTTTATCACCTGGAATCCAGACCACAAAAATTCTCAGCCTTAACCCAGCCATGTTAGAGATTGCCTCTTTTTAATTAACAAAGGCTTTTTATTTTGTGATATGGCACCTTTGCAAATCCTGTGATATGGTATTGAAATGCGTGAAAAAGATTTCAGTGAGGCCAGAGAGCTATATTTACAAGATCGTTATATACATTTGGTAATACAATATCTCCAGTGTCAATTTTGGCCTGGTTGTTCTGTTTTTCACTCATTCCAGGTAATGGACTGACATGGTATGGATTGAAAAATACAATTTATAAAGCAGAATTGGAAAGTACTTTTGAAAGCAGAAGCAAAGCAAAATTATATACTTCTATCTTTACATAGCTCACTAAGTTCTGCTGTTCAGAAAAAAAAGATAGTAAAAGCAGTCAGCTATCCCTCTTCATCTTAGCAACATTTCACTCCCATTGGTGTACTATCTTTTCCTCAATTATTTCCCTCCTTCAGTATCTTCCCCAGTTTTTTGAAGAAGCTGAAGAGCACAAACCTCTGAACAAGTGCAGCCTTACTGACATGACAGCAAAGAAGCCCTGAAAGATTTTTACTTATCTGCTTCCTCATTAACATTCTCCAGAGCTCAGATTGCTTCATGTTAGGTCCTTTTGCAGATGTAATAAATATAAATATGCACAACTTGAGCCAGCGAAAAAAGTAGAGAAAACAATAATAATGAAATAGTATGTTAAGCGGAATGACGTGAACGGATTTTTTCAAAAACGTTTTTCCCTTCTAAAACTGATCTAAAATGTTACTCACGGAGCCCAGTCTATCACAGGCTTAATCTGGCCCACAGTGCATTACTGTACACACGCACACATGCGCAGAGCAAATAAAGCTGAAATACTGCAAAAATTGTGATAAACGGAAAGAAATCAGTAACGTCACAAAACAAGTTTTATGGGAAGGACACTGTAAAGTTAATTCCCAAGTCTTCAAGGCAAAATGAAGGCCTAATTAAGATGCTTGGCCAGGGTTTAGCACTTATATAAAGGTACAAACCCATTCTCCTCCCTGAAGATAGATCAGCGTGTAATTACTGCAAGACCAGCAAAATGGGAAATTAAGAGGAAACCCCCTGTGCTACAGGCCCCAACTTGCCTGTTACCTGTATTCCTGCTGATTATCTAGAGTGTTGGTCTCTGCCAAAAATCAAGATGAAATTTTAATGTAATGCAATTTCCTCATTTTCAAGAATGAACATGTGAATGCAGCATGATAATCCAGCCCCACTGCACCTTTCATTTCATTGCATCTCTGACTTTTAAACAGTATTAGCAACCTGATTGAAAAGGAAATCCGATGGTCCTGTCAGTCACTACTCCTACAAATGAGTTGCAAAGATGTCAAAAGTTCGCCATTTTATAGTAAAACTATAAATGTAAAATATATATTAAAAAAATACAAAATATAAAATACTATTTTATAGCATTGCTATAAAACCAAGTACCGAACACCATAACCATCTCACCTGTGCTTCAGCTAAACTGAACTGTTACATGCTTCACTGGGAAATGAAGTGTTTTTAAGGAAGGGAATAAAAATGAACTAAAATTAATTTGACAAAAACCTGTCTTAAGTGTCATTGTATCTGTGGGATTTGGTTTATGCCCTTCCACTCAAGTGCACATACTCTTAACAGATAATCAGTAAACATAAGCAGAAAACAGTAGAAGTTTTATTCTCCAAGATGAACAACATGAACAGTATTTATCCTAGGAAATACTTTCAGGTTTCTCGGAATTACTGGCTTACAAAATCCTACTGGAGGAAAGAGAACAAAGGACTGAATCCTACAAGCAGAGCTGTAAGTCTTACATCAAATTATGTTATTTTGGGGTGCAGGAGAAATGTATTTTGTGTATTTCATGCTTCCCTTCTCAGGGAGGAATTTTGAAATACTTTCTGCTCTTCCTTTTGAGTAGCCCATCTTCTGTTCCAAATCATTTAGCGAGAGCTCATCTGAGAATGTAAACCTGGTTGCATAGATTTTAATTCCTGGCTTGGGATGTATCCATAATTGCTGTTGTTGTTGTTCTTTCTCACCAACATGAGTCACCATCTGGCAACGAACTACAGTCCAGGAAACTTCAATAACTTCCCCTTAATTTAATTCTTCAGGTTTCTCACCCTCGTTTAGCATGATATTACCAGAAACCAATCCAGATGTTACAGGGAGAGGCAGGAGATAAGCAGCTACTAACTGTCTTAGACAATCCTCCGTAAGGGTTGGATTCACAACAGTTACTTTCAGACACAACTGCAAGCAATCACAAAAAACTTAAGAGTTCTTTTAAGTGGAGAATAATTAAATGAATAATTTATACAGGTCATGATTCAGCCAAGCATTTAACCACACAGTTAACTTCAAGCGTATATTGAAATCGACTGCAACTGGTTATTAGCACTTATGTTAAATTAAGTCGTGTTTCAAAAGTTTGTGAAATCAGTGCCTACCATGTGAAGGAGAAAACACATCTGTGACGTAGAGATAGCTGCTGGACTGTAAGTCTAAGTCCATTTGGTCTCAAGTAGGTTTGAGCTGGGATTTAAATTAGGTTTGAATAAACTGCACCAATGCTAAGCTGAAGTATCCTAGAGCTCACTTTAAAAAAATGTATTAAATATGGTCAAAGGAAATAATTCTTCCGCCAGAAAAACAGAAGACAAAAGAAGTAGAAGAAAAGAAGAAGAAAAAGGAAAAAAAATCAGGACATATTTAAAATTAAACATCAACTTCAGTGTTTTTCCAAGCACCTCCACTCTCTGATGAGGGCGACTCTCCAATCTGAGAAGCAAGTATGTTTGCAAAGGCCTTGAATTCTGGCAACTGAAGTTGAGAGGTGATCTCTTCAGCCAAACAGAAGACTCTCATGTGCCCTTCTATCTTGGAAGACGCTTTGCCCCTCTACAGGTTATTAAAGATGTCTGTGGTTGATTCTGGCCTTCTCTAGTGGCTGGAGTAATCTTTTTCCTTTTCCTAGCGTCTCCTGCCAGGGTCGTGTTGGAGCAAGAAAATGATGGCAGCATTTACAAGCTTCTTCAGGTTCTTTGGGCTTAGGACGGTTCCCCTATAATCCAAAGGGCTATTTTGATGAATGCCAGACATCCACAATCCCCCCTTTTGTAGCGATCCTTACATACGAACTCCTAAGCTGGTGAGTGCAGCTCAGGGAGGTACATCAAATATGTTATTGAGAAATGCATGAGGGTATTGGGCCACACGCATACAATATGGTCGCCCAGGGCTGAAAGGCACAGAGCGCCCTGTGTTTGTCAGATTCCTCAAAGTCACTGCTATCGCTGGAAAAGTCTTAGGCATAAGAAAATGTACTTCTTTAGAAAGCACAGATCTGCAATAACAGGACCAAGTTAGAGAAGAACCACATGCATTATTTAGATCCTTCACAATAACGATCCTCTTTAGCTGTTCTTGCATCTCAGCTTGTGAGTTTGTCTAATTGCCCCTTCCTAGTCACTTGGGGCTGGCTTTCCCTGGGGTGTTCATAGTGTGATGTGTTTCTTAGACTTATATGTAGAGACACACTGGGAGCTCATCAGGCTGCGGTCATTAAAGATGGCTTTTAAACATGCTCAGAGCCGCTGGCTTTGGCTTAAATACAACCACCTCTTTTTCTTCCTGCTTCCCTGGCTCTCTTTTTCTGTGAATGGGCACAGGGATATCACATGATAACATGGGGCACTGAGCTTTCCCCTCCCTTCTCTCCTCTTAGAGTGTTTTAATTAACATTTCTATTATATGCGCTCATTACCACATTCCTGGCTTCAGCTTTAAACTGGTCATTCTTGTTACAAGCCCTCTAGGACACAGTGGTAAAACTTTACACATCTTATATTATAGCAATTATTAATCACAGGTACATTTTGGTGATTGAACTACAGCAATTGCTACCAGTCTAAACATAATACTTAAACAGAAACAAATGACAACACTGGGAATGGAGGTACCTGCACAGAGCAACACTCTCTTGACCCCATTAGTTTTATAGGATCCTTTGGGGGCTTTATCACAACTACAAGTATTCCACAGCCCCACTGTGTCTGGGCAAGTAAGTGCTTCTGTGGCAGAGCAGGTGTGTTGGATGCACTTATTAAGGAGAGCCACTAAATCAACTGATGACCAAAGTCTACAATTTGGATAGGAAATACTCCTCTAAAAAGCATGAAGCAAGTCAGAAAGTATTTATTGGCAGAGATGGAGATGGCCAAGCGTGATTTCCTTTTAAAGTCTACAAGCCTAACACCTGCATTCGATTTTGGACATGCAAAAGAAGAGCTGAACTTGAGTAAATCCTTGCGGTGGGGCTTTAGGCACTGATGCCTTTAGCCGAGAAAAGAACAGGCAGCCACTAAAAGGAGGGATTATATCTTCCAGCTGGACTCTGGCTCGCCTGCCGACCTCCTGCACCAACCTGGTACAGCCAGAACAGCTATCTGGCTAATAAGTATATCTGTTGGTGTTACTGGTTAGCTTTCAGCTAGATCCANAAGGCTTTTTCTGTATTTGTATCAGCTTAAAGCAATGGCAGGAACATATCGCTAGCCTAACTATATGCTGGTGGTGTTTCAATATTTTTTTCTGATAGCACTTCACCCTTTTTGTGTTTGCTTGAGCTCAGAGAGTGATTAGTAGGTATTTTGAAAGAATGTGGAACAACTGAAATAGGAAGCTGAAAGGGAGGCTTTAAATGCAGGCCTAGCCTAGTGGGAATAAGTTCTTTCTTAGATCCCTCTAATTGCTTTAATAATTAAGAAACAATTTTGCTAAGCTATATTATACTTGATTTTAATAAAATCACTCATGTGGAGCCAAGAATTTAAGCAGCACTTCATGTGCATACAAAGAAAAACACATGCCTCTTCAGTTGTGCCTTCAGGAGAAATTAATAAAATGTGTGCGAATATCAAAACTGAGTTTTAGAAATCTCCTCTATGTCTGTCATTTTCTTCTACGCTGACAAAATGAGTGACATTGGTCAATAAGTGCCCTAACCGTGCCACTTTAGGCACTTACGGCTCTGATGCAGAAAAACACTTGACCGCATACTTTACTTTAAGCAGTTAAGCGATCACATTAAACTCAATGGAACTACATTTAGACCCAAAATAAAGCATGTTCTCAGGCAACTTTCTTCTGGGGGCCTCTACTTTCCATTGTTTATGTAAGTCAATAAATTTTCACTCTAAGTTAAAATTAGCCAGGATTTTCAAATTCAAGACAATAGGAGATCTCTGATTTGCAAGGGGTGGAGGCTTGGCAGCTTTGTATCTCAGACTTGACGTTCTAGAAATAAGGCTTGAAAACCACCCATACGTATCTTGAAATGAAAGGGAAAAACTCTGATCTCAGTCTGGCTGCCATGAAAACCCAGGGTGGCTGCACTGAAAAGAGAAAAACCCTCTCGATTGATGCCACTGATTTTTGTATGCTTTGGGTTATTTCTTTACACTTCCTTTTCTCCAGACGTTCCCAGGGTCAGTGACATACACCAGTGTGCTCCAGACCTGTTTCAGGTAGGAAGCCTTTACGGAATAGGAGATGTTTGCATAGTGAGAGTAGAGTAACCATGTGAAAAGCATCTACTAAGATCAAAATGAAGTGCCATTTATCTAAAACAGGTCTGATGCAGAGAGGTACCCATCCTGGAACACATGGGTATCTCAGCCACAACTAAGGAAGCAACGAATGTATATATATGAAAAGCGTGGTTTTAAATTTTTGTTTTAAAACTTTCATGCTTAAAAAAGCATTTTAAAAGCGTGAAGTTTTTTTTTTTTAAAGGGCTATTAAAAGAGTTTCCTCATCAACCTACATTTGGAAAGACTTCCTTTTAGCTGCATGACAGCTCAAACAACAAACTCATTCTCTATGTCCAGCTATCCAGTTGCTGGGGTAAAGTAACATTAGAAATAATTTGGGGGAAAAAAAGCCCAACAAATGATGCCACAAATGGCACCTGGAATAAAAAATACCTTTTGCACCACATCAAGGTTAGAATGTAAAGTTTGTCTCTATATTTGCTAGAAGGTTAAACATTAACCTGACAAGGTAGGAATTTCTGAGCCTTTGAGCAAAACACACCAGCCTCAGGGAACTGCCCAAGTCAAGAATATTCATCCCGTAGCTGTAACTACAGCTGTTTAGATGACTGTGCTGGGCAAAATGTCCTGCAGACAGCTTTTCACTTACATTTTCTTTGTCACTAGATGTCACTGTACACACAAGTGTGTGCCTCGGACTCCAGGCAATCTGGGCCCTGATGGCCTGAGGACGTGGGAAGAAGTAACATCGTACTTGAGTACTGTTGTTTGGCTTTCGCTTTAGTCATCTGGACTTGCATCCATTTCGGTTTTCACTTCGTTTTGGAGCAGAAGCAGGTTTATTTGCTTTTGCAGCTAATGTTTCACAGTTGATTTGACGAAAAAGAGGAATAATTTTTTTTTTTTTTTTTTTTAACTTTGACAGTTCCATTAATGAGACACTTCAGTACATTCCAGCTCAAGCTTGACAAGCAGAGGAGCTGGCATTTGAGCTGCTGCAGAGAGGGAGTCCCTGGCTCACACCCCAGGTGGGCCAACCAGGCTGAGTTTAAAGGATGCCCTTCCATGAGCTACTGCTCCGTGTGCAACCAAGGAGCAAAACCTGAATTACAGCTTGAGTTAATAATAATCAAAACTGAAGTAAGGGCGCAGTGAAGATACCCACATCAGTCTCCCGAGTGAGCAGATTCCCCGCCACGTACAGGCAGCCGGCAACCGGGATTCACCCTGCTAGAACACACGTCTTTCCACAAAACTGAAACTCATCCTAAATAGAAAGCCAGCTTAAGACCTACCTATTGTACTGTATCGTTGAAGCCCTTTACCCGTAATGAATTATCCAGCGATAGACACATTTGTACCTATTGTCCATACACATAGGGGAAAGCGGTTGATGACATTTTCGCCATAGATGTTTTTCAAACAGTGTGTTTTCTATGAGTATCTTGCGAGATTTTTGACTAAGGCACATAATTTGTGCACTCCCTGAATGGAGACTGAAGCCATATGAACACGAAAGTGAAAATCAAAGTGATTTCAAGACAGCTGTACCAATTTCTCATTAAAAGATACTTGAAAATAGCTGTGTGATTTTTACTTTTTGGCAAACTTCCTTTTGGACAAAATTCATTTACTTAAACAGATATTAAATTACACAAGTCACACAAGGAATTAAAGTGAACGCACAGGGATAGATATTAGCTGTTGTAAAACAATGCTACTCCAGAGACTTCTGATTTACATCAGTTAGGAATTTGGCGAGCAGGTTTTATTTGGTTCTATGTTCATAGACGATTTCCCATTCATCCAGATTTACTAGAGCTTGTTAAAATTCTCTTTAACAATTTTAGATAGGAAGCTCTATAAACCACTGACTTTATTTTTGTGTGTGTGTGTGTGTAAGAGATGATACATTTGCAAAGACTTTTTATGACTTCAAGATAGGCTCAAGTGTGGGAAAGATACTGAACGGCAGAGGCGGATTAAAGTATCTTGATCCTCAGCATCCACTCAATGTAAGAGGAATAAAGGGCCATTTTATAGGTCTGCATCCTTTGCTCTAAGAGGTCCTTATGGTGTCATACTGGATTTGGTAAATAACTAGAAGCAAGGCACAGAAGGGATAGAAAGACTGCATGAAAAAATAGTGCCATCTTTTCACACGGAAAATTCCCGATGATAAAATCTGAATGTGCATTTTGTTTGCACTAAGAAAAAAATTGGCAATATCTCTGTCCTGTGACTGGAGGAGTGTCTGAGCATTTCCAGCTTCCTGCAAAAATACATGTAAATTTATAATGTAGTCTACTAAAGCATTTATGCATGTGATTTTGACATTTGCTTTCAAGAAGAATTTATACACAGTTAATTTGAACTACTGAGTGCCCAGAGAGAACATGAACGAGAAGCAGCCATTGCAAAAAGCATTGATGCAGAAATTCCAACATAATACCAACACTTCTGCATTACTTGCCTGGTTACAGAATACCAGATTGCTGGCTAGGATGAACCAATGTCATCCTAATTACTTATGTGAGAAGATAAGTGATAGCACCCATCTTTCTTCTCTCTCTCTCCCTAGATACTCCATAGTTTTTATTTTCAAAAGCAAAAGATCTCTGTAAACTTTTGCTGGAGAGAGAAAAGTCCACAGTGCCTAGCAAGGCTTACCCAGACCCCCACAACAGTTGCACCTAATTTGCAGGTTTCTTTTTAGCACAATTCACTAGTGACTTTTTGCAATGCTCATCCTGTTTTACATCCCAAACTAAAAAAAACTTTTTTTCTTCTTAGCAGTCATCTGAATAATCCATTTTATTCTACAGCAGACAAAATCAACATCTGACATATTCTACTCTCTTCCTTCCACACCAGCTTCACTCTGCCATGGCTTAGTTCAGAAAGCAATTAAGTTTCCTGTGGCAGCCCATCACCTCAGTTCAGCAATAAAATCATTTCAATTTCAGCAGTATGTAAAATCGAATGAGAACGAACAGTGGAGCAGAATAAATTCTTCAGTAAATTAAATCCTGTCTGAGTATTACTAAAAATGTTTCAGAGGTTTTATCTAATATCTAATGCATCACTGCAGGCTACCACTTCGGATCAGCTCCAAAACTATGGGCAACTCTGTCACGTTAATTTTGTAGCTCCGTAAGAACCAACAGAAATAACAACATTGGAAAGAAATGAACCTAACAAGCCACTTGCAAAAACACTATAGTTCTCCTAGAACTATGAAAATTCTTCCAAATTCTTCTTCATCTGAAAAGAGCCTTGCAAAATTAAAAAATTCAGTGATTTCTAAAAAAGGCTTTGAAAATAATTTGTGAATGAGTGAAGAAACTTGATATGGTGAGAAGGCTGCCCTGGGCGCGCTCCCTGGCAATCTCCACATCTCAGTCCTGTCTGGTGGCAGATACCTACCCACACGTGACATCCAGTCCCTCAGCAGATCAGCCCCGGAGCAATGTGTCCACACCTTTTGGGGAGCTAACTCTTGACTGGCTAGATGGTTAAACGATAATTGGGCTTTGGAAGCTGACTGCGTCCTCTCCCTGGCGTCTTATAACTGAGGTGCACGCAGTTCCACAGAAAAATGGTCCCACTGGAGATCCTTATGAGACTTTCAACAGTTACAAAATGTCCACATATAATATATCCTCTCATATCCATCTGCAAAGTGCTGGACAGGTACATGAAAGGACAAATCCTCACCTATCCTTTTTCTCTAGGGCACTGCAAAGCCCTCAACAGAAGTGTTACCTTTGGAGTCCCACCATAGGAAAGCAGGCCAAGAAGAGACACATATAAAGGTCTGCATCAGGCACTATGGAGAAATAGGGACTAGAAGTGTTATTAATATTGGCAAGGAGGAGGGATTTAGTAACTAAGCGAGGACAGGAAGGCTCCAGCTGGTGAAAACAAAGACCAAAGAGATACCCATATCCAGATTTGCCCATAAAACCTTTACTGAGTTGTATACTAATTGCACGTAGTACTGCAGCCTACTAACTAAGGTATTGATTCTAACAGTAATCAGACAGTGACTGATACCAATGCTCCACTCTGACAATGTTGCTCACGCAAGAACTGTTTACTCCACAGTCATTTAAAAGCCTATTTTTGGAGCTTACAGGTTGCTATTTTTCTACGCGGGAGGAGTGTCAAATCCCGCTGCTATTCACAACCCTCAACAGAGAGCGGGGAAATTAGCAGTACCTGTAGACAGACCGGCTTTCTCCCCCTACCTACATCTGAAGTTTATTTGTCCAGTGCTCTTGTTGTGATCTCAGGGTCCAATGCAAATGCAAACGACGAACAGACATTGGCCTATCCCTTGATACTGTGCCCTGTTCTGAGTATGAAAGTCGCCTTCTGCCCTCCTCTGTATTGATTTTTAGGCTAATGGTTTTCATGATCCAAGTCTGGAGACTCAGGTGTCACTTCAGTAGTCAGTATATGTCACTATTGCTTCAGCTACTGTACCGGGACACAAATCAAAGGTGAGCAAACTGAACCAGGACTTTGTATGGACACTTCAGAGGCTGGGAAATCTCTTCCATTAACCCACTTCTTCTTTTAAAAGAAGTTTGCTTTCTCCTGCTCAAGACATCTTCTTCAGCACATTTGCTGATGACTGCTGCTGAGTAAGGAAGATGGTGGCTTGTGTTTAGGCCTGGGGGAAGGAAATAAAGGGCTGGGATCAAGAAATAGAAGAGAGGAATAAGACTTCAGATGTTGCTCTGAGTAGCGGAAGTCTCAGTGAGGTCCAAATTTGGCCCGACAACTTCATTTTTACTAGAAAATAGGACCCAGGGATCCCAGATATTTTTGCATAGTTTGTTGAATGCACATAAGCAGGCAGTGACTGCTTACTTGTCCAGTAAATCAGTGGAAAGATTTCTCAGCTGGGCCAGATAAGCCTTCATCAGGCCCAAGGTCAGCTCTTGTAAGACTGAGTTTGGTTCGTTGGGACATTCTTGGACTTTGTCACTGACATTGCTGGGACCTTGCTGAAGCTGTTTGCCATGTTCCACCGACTGATACACTCACAGCTGCTTTTCTCAGAAAGGAAAAAAGCTCACATTATCTTTAAAGCAGGTACCAGTACAGCCCATTTTTGACGACTGTTTTTCCCATCTAGGCATACTGTAGGCTAGGTGACGGTTCACCTGCCATCAACACATCAGGAACTCATTCAGCTGTTACACTGCTTTCTTTTATTGTACTATAACTGCCCCGTGGTGCATATAATCATCTCCAAGCAGTTGGCCTGAGGCAATTAGTGGAATCCCTGCCCCTCAGGTAGGGAAGAAATAAAGGATCTGTCACCACCAAATAAGCTGTGAAACAAAGCTCCAAGGACATTTGCCCAACCAGGTGACCAAGAAACCAAAGTTGCTGAGCCACTAATGTACTGTGATGGAAATAAGTGTATGATACAACTTGGCTGCCAGCATCCTTAATTACAGGACATGGCATCATTTGATTCACAATGGAATAAATGGATATATTTATATATTTGGAGGTTTGAATGAGGATTTCCTGATTTCCTGATGAAGTCATTCCTTTATTACAGCAGCACCTTTCACGGCCCTCTACAGCTAAGGTCAAGTCAGCATTTCCATTAAAAATATCAAACCTATTTTCAGGGCTTTATTATTACTCATTCATAGAAAAATTCTGTACCGGATGAGACTTGGCATACAGGGCCTCAGTCCAAGGCAGAGAAAGGGAGAGGTGGAGATTCTTCTCTGTTCTTTGCTTTAAGTACACAAATAAATACACAAATGCTAAGCAGTAGCAAATGATGTCTTTTAAAGACTAATAAATCCTGCATAAGCTTTTTCCTATAAACCCTAAACACACACTTCTGCTCTTGAGTGCGTGGGGGGAGAATATTAAAAACTATTAAGGATTTTTGCCTGCGAAAGGAACTGCTTCCCATGTGCAGCGACTTCTTTTCCAAGAGTAATTTTACAATGCATTTTATTAACTGAAGAGTCTGCACAATTAATACAACAGACTGCAGACAAGGGCTTAGCATCGTAAACAAACTGAGGGTTTTGTTCCAACATTGCTCTCGTACTGCTGTAAATGCGGATAGCTCTCCCAGAAGCAGCAGACCCACATGGTAAGACCTCTGCCAGGGAAAGGAGTCGGGCCCTGTGTGCTCTGCCCTGGGAGCCCTTGAACAGGAGGCTGTAACGACTTCAAAGGGGCTGTTGTGTTCTTTCATGGGAATAATCAACGTACAATGCAACCTTGTTTATCCAAAGGGCTCAGGTGACACTTAGAACCTTCTGATAAAAAGTGGTGGGGATGAAGGAGAAAAAGGTCCAGATGGGTGTGACAAGATCACCCTCCAGGGATCAGGAATCGCCTCTGCCTGCTGAAAACTGGGAGGACGTGTCCCCAAAGCCCTTTGGCCAGCCCTCTCTCTGCAGCAGACACTTTTTGAAACTCAGCCTGCTCTTGAAAGCAAGCTCCTGCCACAGCTCACAGCAGCCAGGCAGAGACAGCATCGCAATGGAGAGCTTTATTCCTGACACACGCCGTGTCAGCGCAGAAAGCATTCTTCTCCAGGACTTCCGCAACGTGGCGCTGAGCCTGCCATGCCCCAGTGTGCCCGATTATACCCACTTACACATTTGGTTTCTTCCATTTTGTGGAAGGAGGCTGCACAAGGAGCCTCCCTGCAGCCTGCCGCACCCTCAGCCTGGTTCAAAATGCCACGCTTTGAGAGTCAGAGTCCTGTGCTTGCACTATCCAGGAAGGGTGGAGGGACTTGAGCTGTCAGGAGGTTTGCTGGTTGACTATTTAATTTCTTTCTGCTTTGTGCTTTCTTTTATCTGCCACTCTTGGGACCAGAGCCCTGGGTCGGAGTCAAGCCTGATTACGGTGGTGCTCTGCAAACACCTCCTAAGAACTTTTTCCCAAAAAGCAGGCCACCTGAAAAGAGACCTACTTGGCTAAAACTGCACACCCACAGACTGGAATTTCAGATTTCCTAATGACTTGCCCATTGCCTGATCATCCTGCACACACTGCTGGTAATGCTCTGGCCCCATGTGTGGCTGTACCATATTCCTTTTGGCACCTCCACGTGGCTCTTGTGATGTTTCCATCAGGTCAGACTGAAGGGGAAATCCTGAGCAATACGCTGTTCCTAGAAGACAGCAGATGGTGTAGAGTTTGGACTGCAGTGTAGCTGTATAAAAGGGAAATGAAGGAGCAGGGATTACAAAAGATTTTTTTAGGGACAAGCTGAGAGCAAGTTTGCCACCTATACTTTAAATTTTGGCACTGCTCAGTTTTTGTATTTTTCAGAGCCCATGAAGATGGAAGATGCTGCAGCAAGTGGGTCTTCGGTCTTACGGTGACATAGAGGTCACTGTAATTTGAGAATATGTGTTTGGGAATTTTGCTTTGTAGAGCCAGGCTCCCGAGCTGGAAAAAAGTTACAAACAAAGCAAACAAACAAACAAAAAAAAACCTAACAGTGAAATCTATGATGTTTTTCTCTTCTTATTTAGGGACATGAAAGTGGTAGTATGTTTGGGAATAACAAGTCAGATGGAGGAAGAATTAGATGAGCACTGACCTGCCTTCTGTGCCACTGTCACTCGCAAAGCTGACCTCACAGGCATTTCACTCACAAAAGGAGAAGCTTTCTAATAAGACTCTCCTCTTGGCACCAAGGCTGCATCCACTAAATCTAACATACTCCTGGGGCGTGATGAGCTCAGACTTACTGAAAACTGGTCATGGAAATGGTGGTTTCAAACCCTGTACATCAATGGGGACCATTTCAGAAGGTCTCCAGGACATGCAGTACAGATGTGCCAGAAGAAACTACACGTTGATTAACCTCCAAAATGTTTCTAATGCAGGCAGAGTCTAGGGTAATTCCTTTCCTCGTAGCATATTCAGTACTGCCTGGCTAGGGATACTGTCTTTTCATCCAGAACAGTCCCACATAGCACAACCAAACATGAAAAACAAGAACGGGTAAAACAGCTGTTACATCCCCCCAAATTCTACCAAACTCTTAAATATCGTATCTGTTGCTTATTCAGAGCCCCATATTCAACAGAAGAAACCAAAGCCAACAGAGTTACTACAAAATGAGTTTGCATAGCGATATCAGGCTCACAGTGAAGTGAGAATACATCCCTGATCTGCTAAGATATGACACGATGTTCTGTGCTGTCGGAGTCACTTCCACGGCCAACATCAGAAGCCTGTGATCGCCTTCCCTTAGGTCATCACCTAATACTCTGGCAGATTTTGTGCTCTGACTCTAATGCAGAGAAATCCTTGATTTTTTAATGAATTTTTTTTTGTGCAAATTTGCTTGTCTAAGTGGAATGGAATACTGTAATACATTGAGTGTCTGTAACAAATGTTTCACGCTCACTAATGAGGACCAGAAGCCACCAACTGATGCACTCGGTAACATCCTTGCATTGCACTAACCATTTATGAATGCAAATCAATTACTGCAGCCCCTTCTACCTTAAACACACACGCTGCTAAGTACATGACCTCGCCAGAAGAGAGTTTTTTAAGAACACAGGGACAGCCACACGGGGACAGAATCCCACCCAGCTCCAGAACGGATCCTGTCTCCAACAACAACCAGTAGCACAGACCTAGGGGCAGAGAATGAAAACTAGGGCGATAATTTGAGTACGCTCTAACAATATGCCTGACGTACGCAGACTTTAGGTAGACAGAGAAAGACTGAAGATGCCGTTTGCTATTTGCACTTCGGAAACTTTATGCGCTCTTGGTGCAGTGACCTACAGAGTAAGGAATCCCTAAGAACTCATTAATAGGTGGTGTCTCATATAGCTCCACTGAGACTGAAAATGAGAAATAAAACACAGACTATTTGGGAGAGTTGCCTGTATATTTCACTGAAACATTTTAGATTTCCAAATGTTTCCTATTATTTATCATTTTATGTATTTGCTCTTTTGATTCCAAGGTAATGGGCCAAGTCTAGGAAGACTAGAACAGGATCCAACCAAACCAGAAAAGAAAATTAAATCGTCACTTCGCTAAACACGACTCAAGCCCACAAAAGCAAGAAAAAGCAGCGATAAGGCTCAAAGACCATCCGTGCCTCTGTCTGCTGCCTTTCAGGGAGTCTCCGAAGTAGGGGTGATTTCACAGGTCACACACAGTGCCCAGGCACCACCAGAGAGGTCAAGGAGGGAGTCCCAGCCTTAACTCTGCATGTCGCTCCTTCTGTGGTTTCAAGTCAGACTCTCAATGTTAGTACAACCTATTTTTTGTGGTTTAATAAATCACATACTTTAGCTTATGTAATGACTCAGAGTGAGTGATTGTATTCTCTTCTGGCCCAGAGGTGGTGTGATCATATCCCAGCTCTGTAAGGCAATGGAAATCAATGGTTGCTGCTGGATTCATTTCAGGCAGGCTGGGGCGTGTGGAGGTGGCGAGGGGCTGGCTCAAACTTTGAAAGTTTACTAGTTCCAGATGTAGTTGTTTACAAAAAATAAAACATTTTTGAATCGGCTTGCGGTTCAAGTCTCCTTCCTGACCTTCCCTTACCAAAACAGACTAAAAAGACATGGCTGAGTCCTGCTGCTGACTGACAGCCCGTTATACATGATCTAGTTTTCTCCTTGTTCTAAAACATTTTGCGAGTCCAACTACCTGCTGAAGTTTAAACATCCTTAAGAGCTGCACGGGGATGTGAAGTCACACGCTGCTCAGCGCCAAGGTTTGCTCTCCTGCACATCTAGCAGTGAAATCTGAAGCTGTTCACTGCTGCACACATCCTCCTCATTAAAAGGCTTTCCCATTACACAAAACTCTCTTGCATGAAGTACTTTGGCACCCTGATTGATTAAATCCCTTTGAAATTGTCTCTGTTACAACACATCTATGTTGCTGAGAGCAAGGGGGAGGAGTGGAGGGAGACTTGCCTGCGTTATAAACTTTTGGGCTGCCCTACAAAGCAGCAGAAGGAGCAGAGAATAAGCGAAGGGCAGTTGTGGTTGGGGCCTGACTCTGCTGGTACAAATGGCAACAGCATAATCAGATTCAGGCCCAAGACTGAGCCAAACTGCTGCTCATCTCCACCTTGTCCCTCGCACCCAAGGGCCAGACTGGAAGGAGAGGCCAGCTGGAGCATCACACCGGTAAGGGCAGGAAAAGCAGCAGAGCGAGATGCCTGCCAGCAGCTTCCAGCACGTCCTCCGGAAAAAAAGCCAGCCAGAGTGGTGGCACCCCACATTTTTGTTATTCCAGCCGCCACTCTGCCATCGGCCCCGTTGTCTTCAAGTGCTGCGGGCAGCGACTGAGAAAGGAACCTGCTTTGACAGATGTGTGGCAGATTTCCTCCATGATTAATTGGTGTAAGGGACTACCCATTGCCACTGCAACTTTGTTGAAAGCTCTTTCTCCCAGCAAACCTCAAGGACTTGGGACCCAGCCACGTACATTTACAGAAGTCACTAGTTTCTCATAAATAAGACTGAAGAGAATTTGTTGCAGGAACCGTGTCTGAAAAATGTAACCTAGTTTACAATTTGAAGGGGTTTTATTACTTTTTTTTTTTTTTTTTAAATGAATCAAATCCATACATCATGTGTCTGGCATTGTTTGTACTCTGTGGGCAGCTTATAAGAAGCCAGCAAGAATGACTGGGTTTCCATATACAGCTGCCCTGCTGTGATCCACAGAACCCCCCCCTGCCCTCTTCAGAAGGCATCCCTCCTTTTGAAAATGTGGCACGCGCAGTTTCCTCTCACATAACACAATCAGACAGTCCCTCATCACATCCATTTTCAGGGCTTTATATTCAGAACATGTGCAAAGATGCTGTAGAGAAAACTGGTTCAGTGGGTCCACAGCAAAGAACCAGGCTATCTGCCTGTAAGCATTTTGGGGGGGGGAGACTGAGGCTTGCATGGCAAATGTAACGTGCTACACGGCATACAGCAATCCTTTCTGAGGAAAAAAACAAACAACCACCACCAACAATATTTGGAAAAGTCTTCTGAAGAGGAAAGGGAATCGGTGTATTTGCCCTGTGTAGTTTGTGTCAATTTTCCCACTTGTGAACATGTGACTTTTCTGCCTGAAGACAGAGAGAAATACAGGGTGAAAGCTGTTTCCTTAACCCAAATCCCACATCTCAGGAGTCCAAGAAACAAAGACTCCAAGAAATAAAGTCTTAAAGTGAAAATACTTCTCTTCAACTTCATAGCATACAAAAATACAGCTTTAAGTGCTCAGAGACTCTGCATGAAACAAAAATGAGAGTTCATCCTTCTGGAGAATAATGGAAGGGGGGGAGGGAAGACAACTTCTAAACTGCCTTTGCTCCAGCATCCTCTAAGCAGCACTTCACATGTATCTTTTAGCTATAGTGTTTCTCACATCTGATTTTGAAGAGCATTTTCATATTTCCCTTTGAATTATGTTTTTCTTGGTTTTCATTACGGCAATGAGGGGACCCAACACCCCTCATAATGAAAGGCAGAGCAAGGATGAACAATAAGAATTGGAACTTCCCACCAGAGTCTGTGAAAAAAACAATTACGCTTCTATCTGAGAAATCCGAGTGCGGCACGGGGGGGCCAGCAGCCACACCAGCTTACGGCGTTTGTGCCCACCCCACGTGTTGGTTCCCAGCGCTGAACTCAGCCTGCAGCCTCTTGGCTGTGACAAGGCAGCAGTTTGTGGGGCCGCGCTGTGAACCGCAGCAGTCAATGGATCCAGGTTTAAAAATAAACCTGGAAAATAATAAACCCAGATCAATTCTCTGATCTGATTTAAATAAGGCCACACGGACGGCTGTCAGGAGAACAGTGAGGTGTTCAGCAGAGTGAGAATGAGCACCTGAAAGGGAAGCTCCTTAAACCACTATTGCTTCCACAACTGCAGCCTGGTAGGCTGGGTTTCATGGTGACATCTGGGGTAAGGAACGAAGGATCTGCAGGGCAAAACCTCTAAAATTCCTGCAGGGGAAGCAGTAAGAGAAATGGGTGAGCTTCACTCGATCTAACCATTGCTTTGCCTCTCCGGGCATGGTAATTCCACTGAAGCACTCTGTACACAGTACGGACCCTCCACGACTCCCTCTGCCCTGGGCTGAAGCTCCGCTTCCCTACTTGCATCAATTATTCTCCAGCTTCCCTCCCTGACACCCCCCGGACTCCTCTGTATTTCAACATTCTCTCTCTTAATTTTCTTTTGGATTTAAAACAAACCTTTTGAAGAGATATTTCCTTTCCAATGTCATACTACAATGCAGACCAGGTCTGCATTTGATTAGTAAATTCATCCCATGCTGGTGTTTTTGTATCCTCAGTGTCATGTACACTTAATAAAACGCTATACCCTTCTTGTTTTTTTTTTTTTTTAAGGGAAGATGTGTGTTAAAGTGATAGGAATATTCTTGATGGAGAAAGGAAAAGGAAAAGGAATTCCAAAGTGGTTAAAGTTAATAACCAGAAGTTTCCAAAAGAGACAGCAGAAGTGGCAGGCAGAAAGCACACAGGTCACTGAGTACTTCCATGTCTTCCAGCCATGTTTGAAGGTAACAAACACCTTTGAAAACAGCCAGAACGCTTCCAGCCACCTCTGAAAACTGGGAGGAGGTGTCACTGGTGATGCCTCCACTCCAGGAGCCTTTCTCATGGCTCAGAGCCACCAGTAACCCAGAGGCTGCTGGCCAAGAGCAGGAGGGGAGCCAGGAAAAAAGCAGCGTTTCTGCAGAGAAGGGAAGTGGAGAGCAAGGTGGCAGATCCAGAGGTGCAAGAAGTAGTAAGGACCATACACCTGGATAACATGTGCAGAAAACAACAAAAAGAAGGAAACCAAGCACAGAAATAAGTGCCCAAGAGTGAGGCTAGGTGCTGGGGAAAGGTTGGGGCATGGAGGTGTGAAAGGCAGAGAGAAAAGATGTAGACAAGACAAGGGAAGGAGCTGACAAAGAGGCAGAAATGGGAAGAGGAGAGAGAATCATAGAATCATAGAATCATTAAGGTTGGAAAAGACCTCTGAGATCATCTAGACCAACCATCAACCCAACAATACCATGCCTACTAAACCATGTCCTGGAGTACCACATCTAGACGTTTTTTGAACACCTCCAGGGATGGTGACTCCACCACCTCCCTGGGCAGCCTGTTCCAATGCCTCACCACTCTTTCAGTAAAGAAATTTTTCCTAATATCCAATCTAAACCTCCCCTGGCGCAACTTGAGGCCATTACCCCTCGTCCTATCGCTGGTTACTTGGGCAAAAGAGACCAACACCCTCCTCACCACCCCCTCCTGTCAGGAAGTTGTAGAGAGCGATAAGGTCTCCCCTCAGCCTCCTCTTCTCCAGGCTAAACAACCCCAGTTCCCTCAGCTGCTCATCATAAGACTTGCTCTCCAGGCCCTTCACCAACTTCGTTGCCCTTCTCTGGACACGCTCCAGCACCTCGATGTCCTTCTTGTAGCGAGGGGTCCAAACCTGAACACAGTATTCGAGGTGTGGCCTCACCAGTGCCCAGTACGGGGGCACGATCACTTCCCTAAAGAAGCGTGGGCAGGCTGTGGCCTTCAGCTGGTAACCTGGCTGCTACCTTTTACCCTTGGAAAAAAGCAGTGAGGAACCCAGGACAGCACTGAGCACACACTAAGGCACCTTACACTTCATGTGAAACGCAGCTTGGCAGTCCCTCCGTTCAGACTGGGCTGCATCCATCCCTCTGCACTTGTGTCCTTCTGGCATAGATGAAGCTCAGTGCAACTCTTTACGGAGCCACAAGTATCACCAGCAAAAATTCAGAAATACCCAGACCCTACTCAGAGGTAAAATGCTTCATGGTTGTGTTTGTGGATGGAGTATATTGGGGCAGACGGGAACAGGAGCTGATGTCTCAAAGAAAACGTGGCCCAAAAGATAAAATCACTGGGGGGGTGGTGGTCCTTGGTTCAGTCAAATTAGATATTCTATCAGGATCTATCAGCATCCTTTCCCCACATTTCCCTCAGCTCCCAGAATCAGCCCAGAGCTTAGATGTGAACAATGAAATGTTAATCTGGTCCATCGCAGACAGCAATTTAAAAGAAAACATCCCAGAAGTCACCCCTTCTACAAACATACCCATCTAAAAGGGATATTAGTTGATGCTTTTGCAAAGAAACGCTAAGACAAGGCTGCTTTTGTTATAAGAAAGATCTCCCAGTGACAGACAGCTGCTGTGCCATGCCACGCACAAGACTGCAGATACAAATTACCTTGCAGCGAAACATCTCGGGCACCAGTATTTTGAATGTTTATCATCGGCTGGTGAAATGAAAGGGGTCTCCGGCATTTCAGAGGGGATAGCCAAGAATAATTGCTGATACATCTTAGCTGGCACTTTCTGGAAGATAGCCTCATTAAAAGTAAAAGTCAGAAGAGGAAAGCTTACGAGAGTGCTTGCAGAGACAGCTTACGTGAAGGAACTGAAAATGAGCAGAAGGGTTGATAAAAGGCATAGAGGTTTTACACAATAGCATATTCTCCTATAAACCACCTAATTCTTCTACTTGGTATTCATCACTGTCAGAAGCCTTTAGAGCGGTGAATGAGGGCTTTATGCTTAGCCTCATTATCAGTTCAATGATAGAGGGCAAGCCGTGCACATGAAGTTCAGTACCAGAGATATGTTGTTAAAATGCTGCAATTTGTCAGCATTTAGATAAACAAATGAGGGGCAGACCGAGTGTGTGAAGTGACCTCTGCAGCATTCACGGGATATTTTGCCACTTGTTCTGAAAAACGTATTCAAGTCGCTCTAGATTTGCTTGGGTGGAATGAGAAAACACTAATTTAACAACAAGGAAAAAAATCTCTTTGAGCAAGACAGAGGTTTACTCTCATTTTCTTTTAAGTTGTTTCTCTCTCTGTAACCCCGTTCTTTGTTTACTATTGTGCTTCCCATAGACCCCCACATTCCAGTACGGCTTCTTGGGCTTGATCCTGAGCAACTGGACTCGCCAGCACATTCCTGGTGGCTTATTCGCCAGAATAGGCTCAGCGGCCTGTCACTCGGTGGTGTGAAAAGTTCAAAAACAACTAATAACCCGTGTGAAATGATAACATATCACAGTGACATAACTGAAGGAATGTGCTCTTCCCCACTTCAGCTAATAAATAGAAAACCAAAGCATAAAAGAAAAAAGGAAAAAAAAAAATCTTTAAAGATTTGACACGCTCATTCCTTTCCATTGGGAAAACCGACCTTTTAGTTTTTATTTTCAGTAATATTTACTCCGAGGCTTACGTTTGCCTGTTTCCTGTCAATTCTTTCTCCCAGCGTCTGAGTGAAACATGCTTGAAGAGCAGACAATGCTTCTTTGCAGAGGACTCCATTTCTCAGTTTCTTACAGAGTTTTTAATGATGCCGTGAAAGCCAGGCACCCGAGAAATCAAATCAAATGAATTGTAACACTTTCTGAAAAGCAAGATTATGCTACAATGGGGTTTCAATCACGTCCGGGAGAACGTTTGTCTGCAATCAGGCCTTCCTTAGATTATACACAGCTGTTGAGCTGCCTAATGCTTTCACAGTTTTCCTATGTTGAAGGAAAACCTTGGTGGCATGGGATCACCATCAATCTCAATACCTCATACAAAGTGGAGTCACTAAAGCCTCATTTGCAGCCCCTTTTCTTTTTGGCCTATACACAAACTTTTCTGCTCATTTGAAGAGAATTATGTGGGCTTAATTAAGTGTAGTAACTTATTGGTAGCACAGCGCCCAATCAATGAAATGTGCAGATGTGATGTGAAATGATGGGGCGATGGTGTTGTGAAGAATACAAATCAGGGTGATGGCTATTATTTGTACCCAAAAGAAGTTATTTGGGACTCAATTATCCCATTCAAAGTAATGGTGGTGCACCAGATGGTTACAATGCATAAGAGTCTTCCATGACCATAACATTTCTTCTGAGCACCTTTTCTTCTTCTCTAATTCACCATACGACGATTAGTTTCTTATTGGGTGTTTATTGAAATGAGGAGGGCTAAGGAACAGATTTAGTGCATCAAGGAACAAAAGGGAGGGGAGACCCATGAATCAAAATAAGAGACTGCAGCTTGCTCTGTTGTTTTTCAGAGGCCTTGAAATAGTCGCCTTGCAGCTTATCTGCAATGACCTTCCCTCCCCTCCTTTCTCTTGCCTCCTTCTCTCCCCGAGTCCAGGAGATGTAAAGTTTTTCAAATCCGACCGGCTGCTGTGCCGTCTGTCAAAGCCTTTCCAGCCAAGTGAGCAGTTTTTCATTTAATTCACTGAGTTGTCCTCAATAAAATTAATTCCTTCTCATTGGCACCATTGAAGCAGCGAAGAGGAACAAAACCAAACGAGGTTGTGAATATAGTGCTGGTCATTAACTAGGGGCACTGACTCTATCATCTGTTCATCCCTTCATCTCATTGAGGTGTTTGCAATATAAAAGGAAAAGCAAAGCGGGTGGGGAGAAAGCGAGAACAGAAAAGCCTAAGGAACCATGTTTTTAGCCAAAATCAGATTATTTCCACTGCGACCAATGAAGCAACACCCGTTTATACCAGAAGGATCTGGCACTTGCATTGGCACTGTCCTAAAGTTCTGGCCCATCACCTGTGTGAGTCAGTTGGCAGGAGGTTAGGCAAAGGTATCTGAACATTCATGCTCTGCACATACAGAAGAAGGGAAGCAACTAGGCACGTTGTGGCCACGTGCCACTGATTTTCATGTTTCAATCTACCACTTCGGGAAAAGAAACTTTCTGCCTGGGCTCAGGTGAAAGTCCTCCGGACACCGGCTGTCCTGGGCTTGAATTCCATGACAGGCAGCACTGGGCAGAGCTCTGTGCTTACGGCAGGATGGGAAGTATGTTGAAAATGAGTTAGCCTTTTCCCTTGGCAATCATTACTTTCTAACATCTTTTACCTCCTGAGCCCAGCAGTATCGGGGCATTCCCAGACTGTCCTGGTGCAGGATAAGGAACCTGTAAGCTTTAGTTTTAGCGTACCTGTTGTTATGGTTACATTTGTTTGTTAAACATAATGATGGCATTGGGAGTAATGCATTCATGGCTTTCCCGATTAAGACAACGGCATAGCTCTGGTGGCGTCTACTTGAAACTTGATCATGTGGCTTCAGAGGCTGGCAACCACATCCTACTTTGGGGTTAGCCAAATAAAACTGTATTTTGGTTCAGTGCTGCTAGCTTTGAGGAAATGATCGTTATGAAATTTGGGCCAGAGTTTATGTTTACTTAAACTACAGCTGCCACAAGAGAGAGTCCATCTTTCCTAACAAAGGAAAGCAGCATATAAAATAGGCCTTTTTTAATAACATTTTTCAAAGGTGCTTTCCAACTTAAAGACACAGATACTACACTGCCACTTGTGTTCTGAAACCTATATTAAAATGACACTAAGCTGCAACCCACAAGCTCAAGTCACGCTTTGCAAACTGTTTATTATTTGCAAATACATAAAGCTTGATGACATGTATCGCACAGATCTAATTTCAACCATGTCTTTTCTTTAATAAACAAAACATGCTGTACCAGCAGAGCTATAACCAAGTGATGATAACATCTGGTTTTCAGACCACGTATGGATCAGAAAGATAACTTTTTTTCTCTCCCAAAACAAGAAAATGGAAATAAAGAATAATCCCAAATCTGGGGTTTTGACCAATAAGCAAGGGCAGATTTTCAAAGATAAGTAAGGGTTTCACCATTCCTATCTACTGTTGTTTCAGCCAGGATGCTTAACATTGATCTAGGAATTGAGTGCTTCTCTAAGATGCCTAGATTCAAATGGACCATACACGTGCTAAAACATTTCATGTCTATTTTATGAGAAAAATGAGGAAACACGAGGCTGAGATGAATGGTTTCAGATTCCAGTTTTTCCTTTTTTTTTGGTACAGGCCTGCTATGGTGACTTTGGGTCCCCATAATCCTGTTTTCCATCTCAGGTACATTCTTTACTAAGTAAGATAGGCCTCTTCACTACATGAGAAGCAGAGCCTTTCGTTTCTGTTTTTTCTAGCTCAGGAATAATACTTTGCACTTCAGGCCATGTCTTAATAACCTGTTGGGAAGAGACGAGAGACAGAGACCTTCTCCAGCACATCCCTGATCTGGACAGGCAGAGGACCAGGGTTATGGGAAATCTACCTCACAACTCAGATGCAGACCTGCTTTGCCACCAGCAAAAGCGAGAATAAAAACTAGAAATGCTGGTTTGAGTAATCTTCTCTGCATTACTCTCCTTTTACTAACTAGCTCAAACAGCCGTATAGTCTCTATCATGCTTTTTGAGCAGATCCCTTCAAGGTGAGCAGAGACACGACATTAGTGATCTGAAGCAGTGGAGTAGAATTTTTCTCCAGGGGTGAGCGGATTAGAAACGATATAATCTGCTATATTAGGTGGAGAATAAACCTCTAGCCTCACTTCAGTTGAATACAAGTCTTCCATTGACCTCAGTGGGTACTCGATCTTTCACATAGTGCTTTCTATTCTGTAGCTTAATGTCATCGCAATTCAGGGGTTTAATGGTTCAGATTCTTCTTCAAACCAGAGTGCAACTAACTGAATTTTGGCACAGCTTTTCTGACCATTATACAGTTTTTAAAATGGGAATCATGTTAGTCAAAGTGAATTACAGCCTGTACCCTCTTCGGTAAACTCTAGGATAATTCCACATTTTGGCTCATAGTCTTGCAAAACCCCAATCACATCTCATCTCACTGCCACTGGGAGACAGAGTAGTTATCCAATATGGCTAAAACCATAAAACTTTGTTCCCACAGTGTTTTCACATTAGGCTTTAACCAGGATCCAGACCCTGTTTTGCAAAATTGAGAAATGAAGCTAAGGTCTGTTCCGATTTCCTGCATAAGTACTCTGACTAATTCTGTACTAATTCATCAAAACAAATTTAGACCCAGCTGCCAGCAGGTGTGCTGGAAGATTCAAGGCTGTGGGGAAGTCAGCTGCACAGGGACAGCTCCTACCCACACCACTATGCGTGCTGAATCCTCAAAGATTTGCCTTCCCCTACAGTTATTTTTATTGACTCATTTTATTGATTCATCTTCCTGTACCAGAGGGCTCAGACAAGCCAGGGCACTACTGGACTATGTCTCTTCTAACACATTATGTGACAAAAAAGTGATTCTCTGTCATCAGGGCTTCAGTGAGATGTAGACCGATTTTTATAAGGTGCCTAAATATCTCTGAAGAGCTCGGTCTTGCAGACTAAGAGGTAAGACAAGGCAAACAGAGGACACTAAGAGGGCCAAAGGCCAGGAGGACGGAGCCATGAAAATCCCACTCTCAGCATGGGACTCCCAATGAATGTGCACCCACACCCTTCCACCAGCTTTGTCTTTCCCAGTGATGCCAGTGAGACAACTGGGCTTAGATGTGCACAAAGTCCGTATCAGACATTATCACAGGTTTGTGACTGCTCATCTTATGCTTCAGTTCCTTTGATGTTTTAACTCTTCACCAGTGATGCTGTAGTTTCAAGATTTCCATTCGGATTAGCCTTCTTACAGGAAAATACAAACCCTCGATACTTATGATGTTTTGTCTCCCAAGCAATCAGAGGAGTTTTTTTCCCATACATTTTGTTTTTATCTTATCTATTAAGGGCTACAGCCCCTTTGTTTTATGCAGGTCTCTCGTTTTTGTTCTTTAGTAAGAATACAATCATGTAAAAATATGTGCGATGAAGCCTTAAACCACTTGAGACCTATTCAGCATGGAACTTTGCTATGAATTGTATGTATGAAGGAATGTCTCTCATTAATGGACATTTATATATCATCTGCATAATGACTCTTTTTCTATTCCCTCTCCCCTTTTTATGCCTTTTATCATTTGACATTGGCCATACATTGGCTGTCGGAGGTCAGTTACAAGACCAAGATTTGGATGAGAACATTATAGCACTCAATAGAGAATCTGAAATATATAGTTGCCATTGACTCTGTCAAAAGCCCTTTCCCATATTTAAGGAAAGAGTTGAAATGAGGATTAGATTTAATGTCGATCAGGATTAAGGTCAAAACCAGTCATATCTTTTTATAGCTATTGAATTAATTATAAATACTATCTGGTTAGGTGGAGTTAGTTACAGTGGGTTCTATGCCTTTGAAAAGCTATTTTCAAAATAACTGGAAATAAGTATTTGTATTGATTTATACATGATACTGTATGTACTTATCTGGTTTTTCATGCAAAATTTAACGAGCATAACTACCCTGACAGCTGACTTAAAAAAAAAGGCAAATACATTTTTTTTCCAAATCACATACTCTTCTAACTAACAAATAAGCAGGTATTCCTTTTACAATATCACCTTTCCTCAGACAAATGTTTTTTTCCAAAGCCAAGAGAAGTGTGGCATCCCAAACAGCCAAGCTTAGATTTTT